>JAKCWW010000083.1:128464-139134 GCA_026260175.1 Reticulitermes lucifugus
CATGAAACCTCGACGAAACGAGGAGGCCCAGGCCCATATAGGGCTGTCGAACCATAGGAAAAATAATACACTTGTGCAGTTATGCTCCATAGGAAAAGATTGGCTGCTACTGAAACCTCCTTGGTGAGTATTGATATGTGTTATTCTTTCTGGAGAAATGTATACATAAGGTAAAATTCATTTCTAGGGATCGTAGTTTGAATTTCCTCCTACCAAAAAAATTAGAACTTAGTACACATTACGTACCGAGTGCTTTATACGAAGTAAAACGAAAGAGGCACATGTAAGAAAACACACCGCGAAATGGATAAAATTTTATCATATTAATTAATATTCCCAGTAATAGGCCTCAATTTACGACAACTAACCAACGCATTGAATGCATGAATTATTGTCTAACTTGAGTAGCTTATAGTCACTAAGCTGGCCAAGGAATGCTCTTCCTTTTCTGGACTGACAGATTCACAAGAGACTACAAAGGTATATTCATTTGTTTGTAGTCTGTCTTACGACAGGTCCGTAGCCTCTTCCAAAGCGAGTTCCCCACAGGTTGCGACCTAGTGCTTCCTCTTTCAATTTCCAGTATCTTATCTTTTCCTTAAGGTCATCCAGTAGCTGCTTACGCTTTCTTCCTCGTCTTCCCGTCATTTATATCATTCCCTCTAACTCCTTAAATCACGTGTTTTAGAAGGCAGTTTCTACGCAAGATGTGACCAATCCAGTTAGCCTTTCTTCTTTTTATTGTATGTAGGATATTCCTCTCTTCCTTGACTCTTTGTAATACTTCTTCATTTCTCACACAATCGGTCCAACTGATTTTCTCCTTTCTTCTCCCAAACCACATTCCAAAACTTTCCAGGTATTTCTGATCTCATCGTATATTGACAAGGTATATACTCTTAAAAAATAGTCCAGTCCACACCCTCCATGGCTAATACATTGAAGTCAGTTTTAATACTATCCTTCCATTATCATCTAAGGTCCTGCAAGTAGCACCTTTCCTTGAAATATTCTAACCAATGCTTTTAAGTATTATTTAGTTCCCACACGTGTGTCCTAGGAGATGAATATCTAAATTGTGTTTAGCTTAACTTCATTCTCGAAAGAATTAAATACAGAATATCGTCTCCGTCATAATCTTTGTGTCACGCGCTTTTGCTGATGCAGGCGTGTTCAGACTAGCAGAAAATTAAATTCCAATATTTTCGCTACCGAGATAAAAGACACTGCGCTTTTATCTCACGTAATATCTTGCAGCTTAATTCTGCGAAATGGACGTACTTGTGAATAAGTAAAGTGTTCAAAACGGTTACTGGAATACGTTAATAGAGAATGAATATCTTTAAAAAAATTAGCATTATTGCCGAGTCCATAAAACGTACATATGTAGAGAAAGAAAGCCCTCATTAGAAAAGAACGGTAAATAATTAAATCTGTTGTCTCCTGGGTTATTACACGGCATCGTGTGGTAATTATTTACCACACGACGCCGTGTAATAACCCAGAAGACCAGAGATTTCATCAACATAGCGGCTGAAGCCTGAAATCAACGGTAAATAATGTTTATTTCTAATTACTGCTGAACGTAGAGTAGTGTCTGTAGTACTTTTACAACAATTAGAATATTACAAGTTACAGTAAAAATTATTACGCATTTGCCCAACGGGAAGTACAATGCCTCAAAGAACGCACATAGCCGTGTTTACAAATACTTTAATATTTCAAGACGAGAATTCCTGGACCGATTTCGACGAAACTTTTATGTTTACTGTGCCTTTGGTGTTTATTTCGGATCAGTAATTTTCAATTTTTTTCCAGTTATAATGGTAACACGGTGGATACAATAATTTGTTAGCTTGGAGTGACATCATCACAAGTACTTAAAGGGGTAATTATGATGAATATGGGAAGCACTTTAGCTACAATAATCGTGGCAAAGATAGTACACCTTTAAAACATTAATAAGGAAATTACGTACAGTAAACCAACGACGTCCCTGTACATGCCATGCATACGTATGTGAGACTGGAAATATTGTTCCACTCAGTTTTGACCTCGGCGCTAGACAGAGTTGAGTGGTCAGCTTCACGCTTGAGTGGTTTTACTCCCGGGACAAATGCCCCAATTCCATTACACAGACGGATGAATGAGCCCCTGACACAGTCTAAACATTTTGGAGAGAAAAAATATTTTTCTCATCTGCCGACAATGGAACCGCCCGTAGCCTAGTCAAATGTACTGACTACTCTAACAAAACTTTAAGGGCTGTAGAAAAAGGATACACACTTTAGTGCGAATCCCGAATGCCACAGTGCAAATAACAGGTTTGTAGAAACACTGCTTTCTTTTACAATTCTCCAGTCTTTCTTTCAAATTTGCTTTACCGCACGCTTAACAAAACTAAAACAAAGGAACTTATTCCCAACATGTATTATTTTTCTCCTAAGAAGGAGTAAAGTTAAAAAAACTTGAAGAAGATTACAGCGTATTACGAGCACGTGAATGTATTTTTGATTGTTTAATTGTTTCACTGTTTTAAATAAATTAACGGGAATATTTCTGTAATTCGTTAAAGCTTTCATGTAAAGTGATAATTCATGTGTTATAATTTAAAGTGAAGTTCAAAGGGCCAGTAATACCATATGCAATTGAAATTAGCTCATACACAGCGGACGAGCTTTTACTAACAATACAGCAAATGGTGTGACGCTTGATGTACTACGCACATTTAGTTTCAAAGTATCAAGTGTTTTAACGGTACAAACGTAAATGTAACTTCAGGCACGCATATGAGAAATGTAGCTCTTTCTTGCTCCAGTTCTTACAAAAATCACAAATTTCTCCTGAATCGGAGAATACATATTCAAGATAAGGATGTAAATGTATACGAGGCTCTTAAAGTACGGTTTTACTGAGCCAATTTTCACGAAATTCGGAATCACTCAACAAGTCCTGCCGAATTTATCCGAATCGGAAGTAATATGTATAAGATACAAAAACAATTGCAATTCTTTGCACCGATTTTCATTGAACTATTGCATTACGTAGAGATATTCTTTAACGAATTGTATCCAAATTGGGCAAAGTTGTGGGATATAATGTTAACTTCACGTTGTATTTACCGTGCATTTTTGTACAATTGATTAACTCACACCAACAAATGCACCAAAACAAGTTTGTCANTGATTTCTTTATTAAAAGATTTCCCCAATACGCATTTCGGCACTTCTATATTGCCATCATCAGGAGGATCGTTGGAGTTTGTACATAGACCAATGTACTTACGTTGTTAACGCAAGTACATTGGTCTATGTACAAACCTATACTGTTAACGTTTCGCTTGTACCCTTAAATACACTAAGCCTTCCACTGCACACATTTTCATGAAGCTCGCATATGTTCAAAATATTACTTGAAAATCTTCTGTGTCGGAATTTCACTAAATCGGTGAAAGAACATGGCAATTACGGGTATAAATTTATTTAAGCCTGTAAGTAAATTATTAAAGAAACTGGGCCCGCGTTTGCTTGACAAGTTATTGCAAAAATTCCTAAATCGAATTGTCATGAAAATGTATGAAACTGTTTAGTCGCTGGCAAAATTTCCCAGGACAGGAGAAAATCGTCTTCACGTAAGGCATTATTTTCTACTTCCCACACAACGCCGGAAGTTCCTTTTATAAGTACGCTTACAAGACATATTTCTAACCAAGGAACGTTAAACGCGCATCGGGAGATATCAGATACCGTTTGACATTTTCCGTGCAACAAATGGTATCCATGTTGGTTGTGTATATAGTAGCAGTGAAGTCTTACGCTTTCCCGTCACAGATGGTGTAAATATTCTGGTGTTTATCTAGTTCCTATAGTTAATCTGTATTCTATATTTCTATATTCATCACACTTATTAGATTCTTATATTACACAAGAGCCACAGTTAGTACTTTCTCGGGTTCCAGGATGTTCGTTTGAGCTGTCCTCTTCTTTCACTGTTTTACATAATGTTTCGAAGTGAATGACGGGATGTCGCATTAGAATAATGTAACTCGTACCTCGTTAAGTTGTCGAAACCCTCTCGAAGGTGGGAAGGTGCCACCTTAGCTAATGTGTGCAAATGATTTTTAACATTGCTTTCATTTAGGCCGTTGCTGAAAACACAGCAAAAATCTGTAATCTATTAATTGTTGTGAAATTTTGAAGGGACAGATTTTAAGTTTGGTGGAAAATAATTAATGCACAGCTAAGAACATTGGAGACATTTGAGTCTATTTTTGAGCATGTTATTATGAAAGTACTTTGTCGTCAAGAAAAGAATTTAAAGTGAATATAACACCAAATTAATATTTCTTTTAAACATTTGATTTATAAATTCTTATTTAGGGTCATGTGTCACCTGACGGAGTTTTCTCGAAATTACTTAAAGATATACTTGGAGTCTATAAGAAAAATCGTAAATATCGCCAAGGAAGTATATGTTAATCATGAAGCACAATACGCAGACTGCAAACTTTATGACGCTGTCTTAGTCCTGATGCTTTAATTTTTGCATTCAGAAGTCGGGTTTGCATAGGCGGTGCAGTGTTGAGACGTGGAGTAATAACTGTAAAGAAATGAGCATTATTCCTTTTACTTTTGTAAAATTTAACGTGATGTTTCATCTTCTGTTAAATCTGCGAGAACTTGAACATTAAAAGCCCAGATGCTTACAGTAAGAAAGAAATTGTCCAAAAATAACGACTTCAATCATTTTATCTTTTGGCTTTCCGCACAATGCCAAGTAACGTAAATGTGGAACTCTTTTTCCATAGAGAAAAGAAGGGGTTGTAATACGAAAACGTATCTGAATTCGAATGGATCTGTGGGAAGTATGGGAGGAAAAAATGACGATTTATGCCTGCCGT
The DNA here is from genome assembly GCA_026260175.1 of Reticulitermes lucifugus. NCBI lineage: Eukaryota > Metazoa > Arthropoda > Insecta > Blattodea > Rhinotermitidae > Reticulitermes > Reticulitermes lucifugus. The sequence continues at coordinate 133,365 of JAKCWW010000083.1, forward strand.
TGAAGGAGTGTGAGTAAGAAACCATAGTAGCCTGCTGAGCGACGGCACCGAGTTATCGGACTTACATATGCAAGTAAATGGTTCGAGAAAAACTTTTTCACATTACGTTTCCCTATAACGTCACAGAACGTCGAAACGACTAACCAAATGACAACCTTATGATAGCTATCCCATTGTGTAATATAATCACTCAAACAAGCGTATTTTCGTCAGAAACAATCCTTTTTAATTCTTTCAAACACTACATGTTTCAATCAGAAGCTGATCATCTTCAGGTGTTTCACTGAAAACGTCTCAAAAATAAGGTAAACAATGTAAATAACTTTGGGAGATCTCATAAACAATGTGAAGAATGAATTATAATCAATTTATAATTCTCGATGTTGTGTCGAGTAGATACAAAGAGTGCGATGTTTTTATTTACGAGTCTTTTTAGGAAACTAGCTCCTAATTAAAATTCTTTAAACTCTAACTGAAATCTTTTCTTTTTAAAGCGTAATTTATGAATTTGCTATTGAGTGTGTTCGGAATTTGGATGTTTTATTAAAGTTTATTTTTGCAAAATTCGGAACTGTATCTTATTCGAGAAAAATATTTTCTTTTTTATTGTAACTATTTTAATTAGGAAATATTATCCTCAAAATTTTGTAGATAAAACTTCTCACTGTTTCTGTCTACAGATTGATTGTAATACATTTTTCACATTATTTGCGAGATCTCGCAAAGTTATTTCATTTTTACCTTGTTTTTAAGACTTTTGTATTGAATCACCTGAAGATGACCAGCTTCTAATCGAAACATGTAGTGTTTAAAATAATAATAATAATAAAGGGTTGAGTCTGAGGGAAATACGCTTGGCTACGTAACCAAATTACGAACCATAATTTTCTTTGCAAACCACAGGTCACGCCTATGAGCTCCCATAATATTTTCTAGAACAGATATGAAGGTTGACCATATACCTCGCCGTCCCATGCTGGTCTGGTGTACATTCTTAACAATGAACAAGCCTCTCTAGATTAGTTTCCACCTTTATTCAGTTGCAACAATACATATATCAGCCGGCCACAACCAGGATCTCTCGACCTCCTTATTAAACTCCAACTGTTTCCAGTCGCAGGGTCTTTCCTCTATTCCAACTCCCCTCCCCTTTGTCAACAACCACTCTCCCTACAAATGTAGGGGGTGGGGGTGCCCAACTGGATCGAACGAATGTTCGGCTACAACCTTACCTTCAAGCTCCCTCGCAATAGGCTTTGCAGCAGAAAGGAAGATTTTTCTCCTTTCAATTAAAAGAGTAGACCCCACAGCCACAACAACAGTTTCTTACCGTAATTGTATTCCGCCCAAGGTTTCCTTTAGTGATATAACAGTCCTATTTCTCTGAATAAAACGTAAAAATTTTTCCTTCATTTATTTTTCCTAGGGGTTTTACACATAAAAGTAACGGAATGGCAAATAAGGAATAATAGATACTTTTTGCTGATAATAAAGTGTAAATCAAGTATTCGTAGACTAATAACCAAGCTAGAAAACAAGATTTGGATTTTCTTTATTTCAGAATTGTATTATTAATTATAAAGCTGTCAGAAAACAGAATATTCTGACTTAAAATTCTGTTATCTTATCAAATTGGTCATTAGACTGCTGTTTGTTTGTTGAAGATTTTGATATTATTCATATTTCTGCTACGTTTCAGGGCAAAGAGCATTTGTCTGTGAGAATGAATAGGCCCTTCAATATAAATCCCAAGAGTTTAGATTATTCGATCTTATGATTTGTTTATTGTCATTACGAGTGCTGGTATTACAGAAAAGCCTTATTTTTTAATACAGAAATTAGTTTTATGCTTTCATTCAAAACTAAGTCCATTCTTGGAAATATGATTTTATATCTTACGAAATTGTCGGCTAAAGTTTATACTTTTATAGAATTTTTATACATTCACTTTATTAGTAATTTTGTACCATTGCAAAATATTTTTCTAAATTCGAATGCATAACCAACATAAATATCGTTCCCACTTTTAATATAAATTCACGTGGTGGCATTCCAGTTACTGATTCGGCAAGTAGGAACTATGTTGTGCAGAACACAGAATTTTGTGCATCATTCAAAGCTTGAATCAGCACTTATATATCTTAAAAGCAGCAGGTAAATGGTCAATAATCTCATTTTTTATAAATTTTAATCTTCCATTATGAAGACATGCATGCTTTCTTTATTCGTGTTTACTTAATCATCAGGTAACATTACTGTACCAATAATATTGCTCTCATATTTTGTTTCAAATTTTGATTTTTAAACAAATTTAAAATAATTGTCACACTCCTATCTGATTATTTCGATAATTTTCCTGGGATGTTTTAAATTCTCAACGCGGTGTTGATTAGGATTACTGTCATCAAGGATGGCACAGTGTAGTGCGGTAAGGGGTACGGACATTTTTGTACCGGAAAGGTTGAGCCATTAGAATCATAAAAATGTGAGTACACGTCAATCGGGCTACATAGTCTCACATGCAACAATATAACTATCGTAAATACCTACTTAACTGAGGTTTTCAAAGCTTGAAACATGACTACTGCATGCAGAATTAGACAGATATTATAAGACATATCGAAATTTTTGATCAAGGAGTTTACACCAACATCTACAGTTACAAATTAATTCTGTTAAATTTTTAATACGTATCTTCTCCTGAAATATTTTCAATTAGAGTATGAGTTATTAAAACAGCTTGATTTAAATCTGTACCATAATTAGTTTTAATCTTGCCTCTCAACATCAGAATGTTTGTCCGAATGCCCTTTTTAAACTTAGGGCAGGAGCAGACACTTTTATATAAGTTCCGTGTTATCCATATACGAGTATGCAGCTTTTTCGCTTGTGAAATTTAATAAACCTCTTATTATTTCTAATTTTGGTATCTAATTTCGGAATATTAAAAACTTTTCCAAGGCAAAAACTCATCAAACCTTTTAAGTAACATATGTACCATTTCAACAAGGTGGTGGGTAAATAACGTATCATGAAAGTATGGCGATTTGTGTATTATCTCTTTAGACTATATTAAAACTTTCATTATATTGTATTAGTTGCTTTAGCTTCTCAATAGTAATTTGTCTAAATTACTGGTGGTAAAAGGAGAAGGTTTGAACAAAAATTATAAATGATTGGCAATTATAAAAATGACAGGTTCCCTGTTAAATACATGTGTATTATTTAACACTTCTTTTGCTCTGTAATTTAAGTAATCATTGTAAGTAGTTAGTACGGCCAGTTTGAACAAATTGTAATATTAAATATGAAATGTGACTCTAAATTATTGCCCGACAAATAATAACAAACACCAATATTTGGGGATAAAACTGTAGTGATATTAGCAAGTATCAAACACATGTTGAGTAGTATGATTTAGATAAAGCCTAAGGATGAGCACATTAGACGTCGAATCGCATATGTCTGCAAAAGATGGACGTAAGCTTCAGAAATGTTGTTGGGCAATCCAATTAATTTGTTTTATTAAAGGCACTCTGTGGGCAAAGAATAAAGTACTCATGTTTACTCTTGGGATTTAAGTGTTTAATTTATATACGATAAGAAACCTGAAGGTATGTTACAAGATACGCCAAATAAGAAATCAAGGAACGCCTTAGATTACCTATTCATGAGAATCGATTTACTTTCGTACATGCATTATTCAAAACACACCCTATACTGCCGCAACTCCCAATTCAATTGAATCACATTACCAAGTGTTTCCATTTACGATTCTCATAAAATTCAAGGTCTATTGGGAGAATCATTTTGATTTCAACCCACAAACAAACTTGGGTAAACATGGCTGTCGAAATCACGTCAACATTCAACCTCTTATCCTGTTTGCAACAATCATTTTAGAGGTAACAGCAGAAACCTCTGCTCCATTCTCGTTAAGATATGTCCAACTTTTGGCTTAATTGTTCCACGCCCATATTGAAATATTTTCATACTGCTTTTTCAGTGAAATATTTGGTAATAATCCAACAACCTTGAAGGCGACGGTATCCACTTCAGATATCACAACATTTCATAATATAAAGATCACAATTCAAACATTGCTTATCGTGAAAATTTGAAAACCTTTATGTCAATAATTTGTTTTCTAATTACAATATAATTACCGTCAAGCTGTCCTTCAGTTCTAATGTCACAGTAAAGAGAAAAAAATATTAAGAGACTAATGAATAGATATAAGTGTATAGTTTTCTTTCAGTTAACTGCTGAGTATTTTGTATCTTAAAAAATTCTGCTTTCCCTACTACAAGAGTTTAATATGAGTAATAAAAACGCTTGAACTACTGATGAAGGTATTTGAAAATTCTTGATTTATTACTATAAAAATAAATCTACGAACTTCCCGTTTTATCATTATATAGTCTCATCTGTTTAATTATTAAGAACAGAAGATCAGTTTCCAAAGCTTATTTATTTTATCGAGTAATATGTTTCGTCCTTTACAAATGATGATTTAACAGATAAGATATGGCAAGGTGCATAAGTAGCTCCGTAAGGATAAATGTAACATTATACAATGCATTTTTTTAAATCCTAAAGGTGGACATCTCACACCTAGGGAAGTTTTGTTACCTTATTTAATTTTTTTGATAAAGGCCTGATGATGGCTAATTTAGCCGAAACATGTAGCCTGTTATATCTTGTGTTATATGTTCAGTACTACTGATTTTTAAAAGACATTTGAAAATATTCTGTTATAGTTAGGTTCAATATTCGATCTTATACAGACGCTCACAACGATAATGAATAGCAATGAATGGCAGAATAGTTAGTGAGTATTGAAATGGAAGGAATGTGGAAGGAAAGGTTTGACCTTTTGTAGTTATATTACGTTATCTTCATGAAAGGATTGAAAAAACCATGTAAATATATCAGTCAATGTAGCCAATCTTCTGGCCGATGTTTTAACCTGGAACTCCTGCTTACGAAGTAGAGAGAACAGAAGTGTATCTTAGGAATACAAAACCTGAAGTATTCCAAATTTTCGAGTACTTAAGACTCTCAGATGTTTCCTATTATACCACAAGGTCTGCATTTTTTAGACCGGTTAGCACACTTTTGCGTTTCAGCATGATAAAATGTAATATCCTAAGGTGCATGAGTTAAAAATAAAATACTCGCTTGTAATTTGTACTTTATTAACTAGGCTTAAGTTGTGCTGCGCATTAACTTCCGTGCTCTAATGAAAATAAAGCAGCGAATGCTTAAGTTGGCATATAAAAGAGACTAATCAAGATAGTGTGTGCTAAAGCACAAGAATACGTCTAGTTTTATAAGTATTAATCCCTCGAAGACGATACTTAATCTACATTATACGATTACATAAAATTAATTTGTACCTCACAGAGAATCAACTCGATTTTCTTATCACTCGTTCCCTCTTATCTCTTAATGGCCCCAATATCTGACTCTGTAAAAATGAAAAAGGGATGAGGAATTACACACGTTAATCCGCGGTTAAAACTGTCTCTGACAACTTCTACGTAGTGGAGAGATGTTGTAACCACCTTGCGAACAAATTCATTTCTGAAATAAAATTAGAAATGAGTTACGATAATGACAGAGTAATTAAGGGAAACTGTTTAGTCCATGGAAAGATTCGTCTAGCGTTGTGCTGTACAGTCTGGTTTGTATTAAGTTAAGGGGCGCGCAGTTGGTTGAGGCACTACGCTACAAACCGGAACGTTGCGGGTTCGATTCCCGATGGTGT
>JAKCWW010000083.1:149198-175476 GCA_026260175.1 Reticulitermes lucifugus
TGGATGTCTGTCTCTTGTGAGTGTTGTGTGTTGTCAGGTAGAAGTCTCTGCGACGAGCTGGTCTCTATTCCAGAGGAGTCCTACCGAGTGTTGTGTGTCTAGAGTGTGATGGTGAAACCTCGAAAAATGAGGCGGCCTAGGCCCCCAATGGGCTGCCGAGCCATTGAAAATATATATATATAAACACTTAAGACGCACTCCTGCCAACTTTACAACACAATGTTTCATCCACGTATAAGAAGCAGGAATAACACAATCTTTCATCCACCTACTAAAAGCAGGAATTGTCTATTACAATATAACATAAGACCTAATATCAGGTAATTACACCTAGAAGTAATTAAATCTAACCCCTTAACAACCTTCTCTGATTTAGGGAGTATTTTCAGGTAAGAGGTTGAAAATAATTGTAATGCATCTTATAGGTTTAGAAGCAATCATGTTAGTTGAATACGTTTTACCTCTCAGTATTGGAAGCTTTTAGGACACATAAATTACTGAGGACTAGCAATTCTGCTTTCCAAATTAGGTGTCTCGTTTGAACATGAGCCGGCACTGCCTGAAATCTCATTATGTGGTTACAGTGTACTGTGCAGAGCGTGCCTATAATGAGACTTCTGCACGACTGACTTCAGCGGACTAAAACAGGTAATTAATTCCTGAATCTGTTGGCATACTCCAGAAATACCTACACAAATCTTCAGCAATGGCTTAACATTTAATTTGACTATTAAATTTCTCCTGAAGTAAACGACAAATGTAAGGTGTTGTCTTAGAATATGACATCGCATTGTGTTATTTACCACATATACAGTTTAATGAACAGCGTTTCTGCGATCAGTGTGTGTTCCTTACCCTATAAGACACGAGATTTGCCGCGGTGTAGTTGTCTTCTCGGGTGTTGATCGGTGTTGGTTTTTAGTTTGTTACCGACGTTTCGGAACAACATATCAATACCATTTCCCAAAGTAAAACAGTCCAATAAGGAGCATTCCTTCTGGAATATTTGACCCTTGAACACGGGACCTAGGCGTAGGTGGGAGGATAATATTATAATCCTTCGAGTTACATAAAATGCGGGGACTTTCTTCCATAGATGAGGACCTGTTAGCTTCTCAGGAAGCACTCTGCTTCATGTAGTTAGTTAATTCGTTATTAAAGTGGTGTGATTCCCTTGTTATGGATAGCACTGAAAAAAACATCTGTGCACCTGATGGAATGTCCATTATCGAAAGTGCATGTACACGGTATACACAAAAGAATGGTGCGGTTTCAATGGTGAATAAAGGGAAACCGCACCATTCTTTTGTGGATACTCTGTATATCAACCTGAATGCGACCTGTTAGGAAAGTCGAAACATGTCTAGCTCCTTATAACGTAATAGAGTAAGAAAGTTGTGTTGACTGTGGAAAAGTGTTTTATTGGCCTTTCTGAATTACAAACTTTTCTCAGAAACACTCGAGAACTACAGGTGATAATATTAAATGAAAGTAAGTACTTCAATCCTTGAAAAACTTTCTGACATTTAATTATTAATATTAAGCAGCACAACGTGACATTTTATACATTAGTATATTTTGGAATGAAGTAAGGTTTTATCAATCAGCACATAAAATATGCTTTTCATGCAGAATACTTTTCTACGAACTTAGGATTAAAGTTTTTTTAAATTTAAGGCCCAACATCACTTAAAAATTTTTCTCCTCTAACATTTCTTCACAGGAACTTACGTAAGTTAGCAAGGCAGAATTTATATTCTTATGAAGAAGAGACATAATTTGTCTGTTGTACGTTTACCCTACTCCCATAGCCTATAGGGAACTTCTGTGTGTTTCTGTAGTGAATCCCAGCTTTGCATCTGGGGTACAGTAATTACAATAATAATTTGCTTATCGCTGATTCTTTTATCGCTGACTTTTTGCAAAACTGTTAAATTCTGAAATTAAAAATGCTCGTACTGCACTATTAACTTTAAAGGAACAATTTAAGTTCAAGCCTGTAACGCCCTTCAGCACTTTCCTTCCCTCAGCTTGTGAGAATAAGGTGCAAAATTTAGTACCTAGCACGATTAACAGAGAGCAGTTGAATCGACACACTATGGTTCTTGCGATTGGAAATTTGCTTATCAGGTTTTATCAGCAGGTTTATTTTAATGAGTTCAGCTTAGTCTTCTACAAGTGCTTGTAATAATCACGTCTCTAAATTTTCTTTCCATTTAGTGACAGGGAGCTTTGCCCACAATGCGGTTTTTTGGTTCTGAAAGTACAGGCAGATGTTAATGTGTATTAATCACGTGGTTTGTGAAAATAGGAATGTCCGTGGTTTTATAGATATTTTCAGTTATGCTCAGCATATTGGTAACAAGGCAATATCAGAAGATTTCTTACAAATGCACACGAATTTCGAAAATTACAACTGAATGTAGCTGTTTCATATATTATTTAATATTTGCAAGGCCCTTTAAATGAAAGTTGAATTAGGCCACTTACATTATCCCTATTCCGTTATTTGCGTTACTATTTCTCATGCTTAAAGGCCCTTTGCACGAAGTGAAAAATGTCTTCGGTGTTTCAAGCTATGACTGAACCGCAAATTGTACGTAAAACGTCACGCCGACAAGTTGAATGTTGGCGATCTTTTTTTGCGGGTGTTAAAATGTTTTAGCTGCTTGAGTGAGGGGAAGGGTGAAAGAAAGAAAGAAGTTGACTGTATTGGAGTTTTTTCGAATTTTTTTCGGCCTCTGTTAACCCTCCTCTGCCTCCTTCTTCCGTTTTCGGTAGTTTTCTTGCTTTTGTGCGATAGTTAGTCTCGGCATCGTGAACCTGTAAAAAACAGCGCCTAGGTGACCCACCTATTTGTACCGAAATGTAAGACGTTAGATGGCGAGAGTGTGAAAATTTTAGGTGATTTTGACATGGCCGCCATTTTGGCAGATTTCAAGATTTTTCGATGATTATTTTTTTTAGCGTGTAGGCATATTCCTTACCTTTCAAACTTGTATCGTTCACAGCTCTAGTCGAAGTAGGCGCGGAGCACTGTGAAGAAACGTAGGTAACGCGAAAGTCTGACACCGCGAGCGCCGAGGTGACCCACCTATGTGTACCGAAATGTAAGACTTTTACGTCAAAAAATGGCCACACTACGTGAAAGTCCTCACTGTCAGACTCTCAGATTTGCCGAACTGTCACGATGTACTGCAATTTCTTAGTCCATATCAGTTACATGCTTTTCTCTATACATTTATTATCCTATTACTTTCATTCATCTTTGAGGCCATTATTACAATCTGATTGGTATAAATATCCGAAAAACAAATCGAAAACTGTCGAGAAAATTCGAACACTAACGATTATAGGAAAGGAAAGTGATACACTGAGATCATGTGATATGGTGGAGACCTAATTTAGGTCCACTCGGTGTTCTTCGGTTTGGCTGATGCTGCAGCTTCCAACTTTTTTATTTCTGTTTTCCGAATTACGCCCTATAGCACTTGCCAATTTTTTATGCCGGTCAATCGGGCTATGGGACCATTGGATTTCGGTCAGTTGGAATTTTACTTTAATTATTTATCGGAATAATATCATAAGCTTTACACTAATATATACGCCTAAAAAAAATTTATAGAAAAGCTTTTGGGTATGTAAAAGAGCATAGACCGCCATTTAAACTATGTTTGCTCTGTGCTGTAAAGCATTCCATAAATTTTGTTAATCTGTATACCGTCTCCTTTACGTGTTTGAATTAATACCACAAATCATACTTCACTAAATCCTTTGAATCCTGAAAATAATAGCTTTAGAGGGAGGAGGTGAAAATGAAAGAATATGTATAGGTTGCTTCTGTGCTAGAGGGACACTGCTTGATATGACAGCCTGCATCACTGTTTGTTCAGACCGTTTACGACGACATTTCTTATATCAACTACGTATATTTAGCGAAGCATCATACATAAATACGCGATGCTGGAATCGAATTAACATGCGGACTTTGGATGACCTTATATTCTCTCTCCGATAAAGAGCGTGGGAGAGAACCGATATGTGGGCTGGTTTGTGTAAGATAAGGTACCCGACGGGAAGTGACTCTCTGTAGGCTACGTTCAAAACAATTACCCTATAAAGTGCACTGTAAATGGATATTCTGATGACATCAACAGTAATTCTGAAGTAGTTAATATGTCTGAAATTGTATAATGTTTATTCAGTGAACTGGCATACGATAGTAGGCTAATTCTGAAACGAGACGCAGAAACATATTTTCTGTTACAAGAAACCAGAAATACTATAATTTGTTTTTTCATTTCAAGAAAATTATCAGAGAAGTGTGGGGTATTTGGGAACAAGCGTTGTGAAAATAGAAACCTGGGCTGCTTGTGCACATTATGGTTTGCCTTTCACGTTTGTGTAAAAGAAACAGCTGTACAATAATTTGAACAGAGTATATATTTCGTGGCGGCAATAACAGTGTAAAGAGAAATTTCTGTTTCCCTTCCCTTCAGACTGGCGCCGCTTATCCAGTAGCCAGTGTCGAGGGGAGTTACGTGTAAAAACATTCTAGAAAATGCGTAAACAGCGTCGAATCGATATCGGTACAGCGACAGCTGCCTGCTGTAAATCGATCCACCAGCTACAAAAACTCAAACCTTACAGACACGGAGAAAACCGTTTGTAAAAGGAATATTTTTCTTAAATTTTTACTTTATCTTTCTCTGATCAAATTTTATGAAACAAAAAAAGAAAACAAAATTTATTTACTTTGATTCCTGCAGTTGAGAGCCTTGTGCCTGTTACGCACACAATAATTCTGGGACTGGAAATTTGTACGGTATGAAAGTGAGTTTTATGAATTCTGGCCTAGAACTCTTGGTCAGAACCTACATTTAAGGATAAACAAAAATAATTCAGTTTTATTCCTTGTAGTACACTATCACGCATTACTTGAGAGGTTATTTTGTCACTCCTTATGGCCTTTATGTAAAATTTATTTCGAGATTTTTTTTTTTGGTTAAGGGCCCCGCAGCAGATGCTACGGACGTACCGCAGCCTTGAGGCTTACTGTGCAACCCTATGATGATGATTAATTTATTTTTTCGTTTTTTTCCGTGTAATGGAGCACCGGTGGAATGAAATTGACACGGAAAAACCGAAATACTCGGGGAAAAACCTGTCCCAGTGCTACTTTGTCCACCACAAATCCCACTTGGACTGACCCGGAATGGAACCCGGGCCTCCGCGGTGAGAGGCCGGCGACTAACCGGCTGAGCCATGGCACGGCCTTATTTCGAGATTTACTTTAATACAAAAGAAGTTACAAATATAATTTAAGGTTTTATTAGAGACTTGCTTTGGTTTTTTTTCTTTGATATTAAGCTGAATAAATAAATATTTGAATTTTTTATTACTATGTTTTGCCTAAAACAAGACCTATGTGCTTGTTTTACTCGTAGTCGCGTCCCACGTTCCATCACGAGAAAGAAGAATGTGCGTGACACCTACCCTATATTGCGATTCGTGTTGTCTTATATTCGGCGAAATTTTTGCGAATAACCTGTCCTGAATGTTAACGACTATATGCGTCTTCATTTCTGACGCACACTCTCACTACATTATGTACCCCTTGGCAACAATTCACAAGCGACTATCAAGTCCACATGGGAACCCCGCAGGTTTACAAAGCTGTCAGCGTGGCCAGTTGGCATACGCAGGTAATTTTAATGACGTCACCACCACAGCGGCGTGTAACCTGAAGTCCCTGATATTCTCACAGCAGTATGTCCTATCTTCTGAATCTGCCATCTAAAGTGCATGTGTGTGTATGTGTTATTGTGTGTGTATAAGACACGAAACTCACTTCATGTATTTTCAGGATACTTTCTTATATTAATACGATTACAATTTATTTGTTTAATTTGAGTGTTCTTTCTTCTCGATAGTTTATCTGCTATATAAATGAAATCACCACGAAAATCAAACGTGTCACTGGCGAAGAACGTGTTTTGTACTTGTATGTAAATTAAAGTTACAATGTTTAAGTTTTTCGTTTCTACTGACTATGAAACATCAAGTTCATACCGTCCTAGGCGTGTGCAGAAACTTATGGACCGCTTTTTTCATTGGTAAAAAGGTACCGGCTTTGTAGAAGAACCTTCCTCCCCCACCTTCAGGAAACTTGTTGGCTAAACATCCCAGAAGGCATTATTCTTCATATGCATGCTCCACATCACTTCCAATTTTCCCTTCATGAATATCTTATCATATGACATTCGAGATTACGTAAATAGAATAGTCAATAAAAAGATGTAAGCAGTAGCATGAACTGAAGCCTCTAAGAAAGTAAAGCACAGTCGAGTTTGTACGAATACAGCAAAGATTTATTCTCCTTTATTTTCACTAAATAATTTGCCGTGTTTCACCGACTTTCAGTTTCTAGACACTGAAATCGCCATGTGCGATTACACTTTTGCCCACATATTTCGTGTTGTTTACAGTACAAACTTGTCAAATTCCTTGGATTTACCATCCTTCGGGACTTTGCAAGTTCGAGACACTTTTATGTATGAGTAAGTTCGCTCTGTGCTAAAGGGCATTACTTGCTATCGTGAAAGATGTCGCCTGCACTTATCACGAATTCTACCAAGACAGGGAAACTGAGGTGACTTCTTCCTATAGATATAGTACTTAGGACTTCTTTACCGTGGATATCCGGAGTAAATACGTCGAAGAACTATAGAAATTGTGCGAGAATTGAGGTCTTCACAGAAGGGTGGTTGAAGATTTAAATATTCTGGGAAATGACACTCTGTCTTTGGGTATATAGTTTCTGATGCTTTACACATGCATTATACTTGTAGTATCACAACAAGATTTAGGACACAAATACAATATTTACAAAACCGAAACGTTTTACGACAGCATACGTAACGTCTCATTTGACACACGGACCCACTTCACCAGAAATAATAACAGTGTCGAAAAATAACATTATTTTTCTTGACAATTTAAAAGGTGGACCTGACGAAGCTTAATCCTAACATATTCATTGGTAAGAATCTCTTCGTGGCAACTGAGAATTGCCTCCAGGACAAAATAAATATCCTCCAGGAGGATTTATACCGGGCTCCATCTGCTAATAATGAACATATTATTATAATTACATGATTACAGGTATTCCCTGACAGAGTTAGTGAAGAACATTGACCATGTGCGGGGTGGGGGCAGGGGGCTTATTCCTTTCACTTTCTTGTATTGTTACGGTTGCTAATGAATCATCCACATTAATTATGTATACTGTCTGACTGTTATCTGTTGATCGAGCTGAACGTTTTGGACATGGAGGAAGGGATTCGAAGCAGTTAAGGCGGGAAGCTTTGGACAGCTAGCCTCGGCTGTGGTATTATAGCCCTAGATTGGCAGGTGTGAAAGGCTTTCAGATCGGTTTTTATCACCCATTTTCGAATTAGTTTCAAAGCAGGAAATCATTCCGTGATTTAGACCTCACTATTCGTACTCACATTTTTCCTTCAATTCTAGTAAAATTGTTTCTGCTTTAGACACATTTTCAATCACAATAAAAATGACACGTTCTTTTTTCACTTTGGGTAAGCATGTTTTATAGAAGTCCTAACTGGATTCAGAGCAAAAAACCTTTGTTAGCAGCTACTGAGAGAAAATAAATAATGAAAAACATCAATGACAATTGCTCTCTCTTTTTAGATTTTGAATAAAATTCGGAAATAAACAGTGAAATTAAAAACCACAACACATAAATGTAAAGCAATTGTCCTTTTATTATTATTTCTGGGGTACTTATAACTTACGTCGTGATAAAATAAGTGTCAAAACTGTGATTCATTTGAGAATGATAACAAGAAGTGGAACTCACTCTGCAACAACTAAAACAGAAAGTTCCAAATAGCTTGCAGGATGTTCTGTGCGATACGTAGGCCCTATTGAATGATGTGCAGGACATGGTCTTGGTCCTTCAGCTTCGGACTTAAATGTGGGCGCCACAAACCATCTCGGTAGGAAATAAAAAGTAACAAGCCACGAAGTGTTACTCGCGGAACAGCAGGATCTTTCAGAATGTTAAAGATTTTTGGAGTCGATGGAGGATGAAAAAATTTTTAGCTACATTTATGTTTATTAGCGTTTTAAGGAATTCTACGATTAGTTAGATAGGCAGCTCCTCGAAAAATTATTTGGGACCTGTATTTAGCTTTAGTTTTAAAGGCATTACTTCCTCTCATTTAACAGTTAAAATCCCAGCCATTTATATTCCCTTGCGATGTCACAATTTTTATATAGAACCTACAGAGTCCAGCGACTTTAATAGTTAATTCAGTAACGTAGGTCTTTTTGAGTTATCACCTCTATAGTTTCACTCAACCACTACCGCCATTCGCTACGGTATTTACGGTCAAAGCAATAAACGTCCTGTGAAGAATTGAGTATAGCCCTGCTCGAAGAACGTTTTGTATTTCTGCATGTTTCGTAGATGTTACGGAGCCTGGAGCCTGAAGTCTGTACATGCTCCATGAAGGTTATGGATACTGAAATTACTTCATACAAGAATTCGGAAAATATTTATATAATAAGATTCCATGTAAGTTTGTGATGACATAAGTACGTGACATTCTTTTATGATAATATGTGTAAACAAATACAGTGCCGTGCTAAGGACTTTCTTTATGATCAGGCAAACTCGCCTTTGTGAATATACCAACGTGACTCCTTTTTGCACATCGGTATAACATATTTACTACTTTCTCTGCTGCGAATGCAAGTGTAGCCACAGTATTTCCTATTGACAACACGATAAATGCTCCCTTCATATTAGCCAAAGACAGCTTTAGGGGTCCATCAGAATCTATAGAATTGTGATCCTCATCAAACACAGAGGAAAAGTTACGATTTCCTCGCCTCATAATAACATCTCTCTGCCACTTCTCCATGATACCAGCTTGTATTAGGCGGCTCAGTCCTTCATTGAATGCAGCCGTGTAAGGAGAGTTCTTAGCGAGTCCCAGAGATATAAAGAAACGGCTCATGCATTCCTTCATCACACGCATAGACTGCCAGTCATCCATCTCAATTGTTTCTGTCTGTAAGAAATACCTGGTTCCCCTTTCAAGCGTGTAGCCAAACACTGCGTGTTTCCCAAGCTTCATCATTTTACTGTGTTCAGCATTGTCCAATATAATGAACCGCCGTATGAATTCCTCATGCCATATATTCTGTGGAAAATAAATTATCATAGTTATTATATGGTTATTTAAGATGATCTACACAAAGAGATATCAGAATGTAGAAAATCGATACTGTGGTCTTCTGGTTTACTATACACCCTGTAATATGGTTGTTCCTTGCCAAAAATTTGGAGTAACATGCAGGCCCCCTTTTCAGGGCATACTGAAGAGAGAGGTAGTATGAACAGTACTCAGACAACCACTGTAGAGCTGTATGAGTGAAATAAATTATACATGCAGGATTGTGAATTACCGGCTAATGCTGTCCATGTATTTTGCTAAGTTTACATGTCAGTATGTTCATCTCGAACTGAATAGAGCTAAATATTTAAGTTCTGTCAAAACCTAATTCTATTAAAATTAACTTAAAGACCATATACTTTTCATGACAAAATAATATCAGATGCAATAATAAATAAAGCATTATACAAAAAATTTGCAGTCATAAATATAACTTAGTACAGAGACAGACGAAAATTATAAACTTTTATCCAACATTAGTAAACACTATACCAACACATGCACTTCCTATTAAAACATTAATAGTTTAAAAAAAACACACGAAGCCCTACATATGTTTCAGCCAGCTAACTGGCCATCATCAGGGGCAACTAGCGTTCCACAGCATAATTACGTTCAATAGGTTAATCATAAGATGTGTGGGTGTTATATAAAAAACGTTAAACGTTAATAGTAAGTGCATGTGTTGGTATAGTGTTTACTAGTGTTAATAAACATGCACGGTGAAAATAATATTAAGTAATTTTATCCAACATGTTTGGCTCCAGGGCCAATACAGGGGTTTACAGGGAAAAATTAAGAAACATTTAGGTGTAATTGTTATAACATCATATTCATAGACACGGAGTAATTAACTATCAAGTTATTAGGTAAATTATAGGGTATTTCAGTTATCAAAATGTGTTATAGAGCCAATTTCAGCCGTATAAACAGACACCATATTTTACTTAAAAACATTTTTCTCTAAATCCACTAAATTACTTGTAGTATGGTATATAATTTACTGTTAATATATAAACATTGCAAATTATTTTTAACAGGCCTTGTGTATTTCTACGACAGATAACCATTCTATATTTCTTTGTGCATAAAGAATCTGAATATATAAAGATTTGAAATTCTTATTACAAGTTTTTTAGCGGCATGTGTGTTCGTCTTTTAGATTGAAAGTAATTGTAAAATGATTATTATTCACCTATCTCCTTTCAAATTTCTCATGCCAAAATCCCCGTGAGTAAGTAAAGTTACATGTGTGGATATATTGTATTTCAAGTATTTTATTTAGTTAATCATTAATTATTACTTCACCCAGCCTTTTAAGCATTAATGTATAATGTGATATCTATACGTCTGTGTTTAAGTGCTTGTGTTCAGTACGGAAGATTTGAATTATAAATGACGTTTCATAAATTGATTTTCTGTAATTTGTAGGAAAAACTCAGCTACTAAATTTATTTTGCAGAGTTTATGGCTACCAATTGTTTTGGTAATAAAACTATTACCATATAGAGAATAACAATTATTTGGCTCTCACTTCGTTCCAAGTTAATGTGAAGAATGAAAACAAATTCAGTTTTGTGTTCGTCAGTTGCCAGTATTTGGAAAGTTACTTCCCACCTTTTACAAAACACACCATAAATTTTCCTTCTATTGTAGCATTAGATTTACAACCGTTCGCGGCTCCCTTTGTTCTTCATACACGTGATATTTCCTCAGTATCTTAGCAAAGGGTGCTTCATATGCTGGGAATATTAATGTATGTCCTATATCTGCTTTTGTCATGATAAAGTGATTTACAACTGTAATTATCATACTGGGTAAGGTTGATCATAATATAGACAACGAGATGATAATCATAGACCGTTATTGATTAGACCCACATCCATCTCATTACTCCATTCGGAGTAGTGAGTTGTGACACACTGGCTCGTGCATATAGGTTACTTGATAAAAGTCTTGTAATAACAGCTGATAATTGGAATATTTCACAAACAAGATAGGATACTGCACTTACACTCATTCTACAGATACATATTACATAAGGTTTAATATAAAATTTAATTAAATATTATGGATGGTGAAGTAAATTTAATACACACAGTAATATATACTAGTTATAAAAGGGGTTCGCTGTGGGGGCTGCGAAATGGGATTTAATTACGTAGAGAAAATTCTAAAAATACCACATTATGCGTTAACGCACAAATCCTGGGGAGCCGAATATACTAATAAGAATATTAAGTCAGTCAAGTATATCATATATGTATGCGTTCACCAAAATGTTAGCATAAAGGACTCCAATATACGTGGATTAGCAGTAGGAAATAGTTCTATAACTCTGTATGTTCCTGCAGCTTAAACATAAAATTTGTAATATAAGGATAAAAACAAAAAAATTATTTAAATGTTTTAAGTCTTATTATTTTGAGTTTCTTTTACACAAAAAGGAGCGTGATGGCTTAGTCCATATAGCTACTGGCTATGGTTTGGACGACATAGGAATTGTGGATAAAGTACATCACACCCTCTTAAATTTTGCCTTATGTAGGATACATTATGTTAATAAAATTCCGTGTGCTTAAGTCAGGTAAAAAACGTAAATTTCCGGCTATTGTAACCCTTCGGCGGTCGAGTTGGATATTAAATTTTGCCATTACCCTTTGTGGAAAACTTGAATATTTTTTTGAACCAAAAATTATTACATTATGAAACACAGGTATTTTGAGGTAAATCTGAGGCTGTGAAGGATAACTAAAAAATGCAGGAAGTATATTTGTTGCCTCAGCATATGAAATAAGTATTTGGGGGTAGCCGTACGTACGTTCTGTACGTGTATAGAGAAGTCGGATTTCTAAACGGTAAATTTTATAATGTTTTTCCTAGTTCCACTGTAAAATTTTGTAGTAATCAACTGCACATTTTGTTGCGTGGTTATTCGTGTATATGTGGAGATTGTGAAAGTTACTGGTGTGTCTTCGCTTGTTAGGAGTTTTCGTGTCTCTTAATGGCATACATGCATTTTGTGGCACGTATTGACGTGATGTTCTATAGGTGAAATTTAAGGAATATTTCCAACAGCCACAGAGTCATGTGTATCATCTGCTAGTTCTGACGTTTAGAACCATATAACTTGTTGAAACTTTGTATCTTATTAATGCTGGGTACACTTCTTCTCCGGCTCATAAACCTGTGCATAATGCTGTTAAATATGCTTATTAGGTTTCCGTTTCTCCAACTACAACTCCAATACGCGTCTGTCGTTTACAAGGTCATAAATTTAAAATGCGTAGCCTATTTTGTCTCGCTGCTAAATTCCAGCAGTCCTTCCAAAGGACTCGTTACAATACAAAGACATTTTGATTCAAACTCAAGACATTTTGAACTAAATGGTAGATTTACTTCACGATATCAAGTGCTTAAGGCCAAAACTCTACTTTCTTCGTTATGTTATACGAAAACACATTACAGTTTACTCATAACACATCGGGACAGAAATTAAGAGAAATATATGTGAAGTCTATATCCCCTGTACCCTTCCACTATTTCGCCTCTCTTCATATTTATTTTTCCACCTCTCAAAACTAAACACTGAGACAGTATACAAATATATGATTTAATTTCTTTCCTTGTGTTGACATAACCACAATTTAATAATTCAAGCGACAACAATTCTCACTCAACAAAACTAATTTAATGGGTGATAAAAGGAATAAGTGTTCCGGCTTTTATAAACCGTCAAAAGGACAAACATAAAATTTTGCTTAGAATCGCAATGTAAATGTTTATTCTAATTTACTTGAAAACTTAGGGGCCTACGTTTTTACGATTCTAGATTGTAAGAATATATAATTCCAAGTTTCCATGTTAATTACGTAGATTTGTGATTTATGTGACTTTTCCTTGCACAATTATATATTTCTCACCATGATCTATATATAAAGTCCTAAGTTTATCTGCTTTATTGCTTAATAAACAAACTGTTTTAAATGAGAGTTGCGAGGAATTAAATTACTGAATGTCACAACTACTATGACCCAAACAAAAATTAAATTAATTTATTTTCTCACGGAATTTCCGACATGAAACAGCAAGCAACGATTTTTTTTCTTAAGTTTTGAATAAAAGCGAATATTGAAAGAACGAAAATCTAAGGTAATTATAAAGATATTTACATTTTTGTCAAAAATGATGTCGACTGTAGGGAAATAAGTATGTCCCCAGTGAAGTCCAGCTTTGACCAAGTCTTTAACTGAGTCCAAAGGGGGATTGTTGCTTGGCGCAGTGAGGTGTGCGACAAGGCCGCAAGAGTATGCTGTTGTTACCAACAATGTGAGCACGAACCACGAGCTAATAACCAGATGGGTAGGTCCCAGGTCACTGTCGGGGGGAGGCGAGTATGCTAGCGCCAACATCCCCACTAATTCTAGGCAGCTGGTGTCCAGACGCTCGTACTCTGAAAGTGAATGCAAAAGATAATTTTATGCCATGTCGGGTATCTCTCTTAGGGACTGGTCACAAAAGATGCATATATAATCTACTGCAGCCGTGGCGTTGTTAGTTCTAATGACATTCTGTGTGAAAAATTAATTTGCTATAAGAAAAAATGCATTTTATTAATTTCATAGAGGAAATTACTTTTACTGCTTTTTGCCAATATGGAAGGCATTTCCTAAACACTTCCCTCTAAAATAATAATAATAATAATAATAAACTTTTTATACAAAACTGACAGTTTTGTATAAGCAAAGATAGATGCACTGGACTACATCTTGAAGCTAAATATTTGATTGAATATTGTTTATAAATTTCTTTATTTTCCGAATAAATGTGAATCATTATGTGAAGGAACTTCTCTTGTATTTGACCTGTAACTTTGAACAGCCGTATATCATAGACAGTACCACATTTTAGACATTAACTTTTCTGAGCGTGAAATTAAACACATTTTAATTGTCTTCAATATTTTTATGGGTATGCCAATCTCAATGGTAATACCGTACTAAAATTCTCTAACTGAATCTTAAGACTTTTCAAGTCTATGGATGACTGCTAATTTAACTCCTTATTGTATTCATATTTATTCTAGTATGTAACGAATGCAGATTGTCCGATCTCTATTAAATTTATGACATCTAAATCCACATTGATAAATTCCAATAATTTCGCTTGCTATAGCGTTAAAATTGAGGGAAAAGTGTTACTAAATTTTGCATATACGCTGTACCTATGCATTGATATTATGACAATTATTTCTATATTATATATTGTCCGATTTAAAACATAAAATCCTACAAATTAAGATGTGTCGTGATTGCGTCTACCTTCTTCCTTAGGCGTGGATGATTATAAAATTTTAGATGAAAGGCAAATGACAGAGGAAATCTAAGTTTAGGAGCGGAGAAGTACCTGCCTCTGAGACACACTGTCTATGAGCCTATGTATTTATTTTCTCAGGCTTACATCCAGCATAATTTAGTGACCTGGTAACCTCTAATAATCCAACCCATGAATTTTCATGTTGGTTTATATAAGAAGCAAACTGTTATGGAACTTTTAAAAATTATATGAAAAATTGGAGAACTTACTGTATGGTTTAACAGATGGCTGAAAAATCAAGTGACGCAGATGGGTAAGATTACAGAGTGCCAGGGATGTGAAGATTATTGAAAATCCCAACATTCCCCAGATCGCAGCGTCTAGTGTGAACAATATGGACCTCCATGTGAGTGTCACGCCTTGCCGAGGAACGAGGAAGGTGTTGCAAATTTGATTCCATGGCACGACGTAATCCATTACAGCCACCTGTTCTTCTACAATCCACAGCGTGCAGAAGGCAGCGTCCAGGTTTCGCGACGCCAATCCTCCGAGTAATCCGCCTGTCCATGTTCCATTATTAAATCTTCCCCAGTTGTCAGATGATTCGTTTATTTGCCATGTAAAATTAAGTCTTTTTGACAGTTCAAGGAAGGCCAGCATCTCTATTCCATCGAGAGATCCTAAGATATAATAATTGTTAGCGGTTACATGTAAAGAAAGGAATTTATAACCTAGATGTAAATCTCAAGGGCAAGGGCTGTCAACTTGAAAGGCGATAAACATTAAGACAAAAACGGCTACCAAAAATTGTTTAAAATATTTTGAACGTGATGCTGTCTAAAACGAAAAAAAAGTCAAAGGAAATAAGCCTGTGAGAAAGATAGGCAGAATTTAGACTGTTATCAGATCACTGACTGATAACAGTAACAGAAAGATCAAGTAATTCTAGAAGAATTAATTATTCATTTATATCACTTGGTTATATTTGAACATACGGACAACAGAAAACTCACCATCATCGATGTCTCCTTTAGCTAGAGGGCTTATGTTTCTCGCCGCTCCAAATGAGAAAGGTGGACATGAAAATGTTCCTACTTGCAGAGTGCGTCCCATAAGGTCTGGTAAGGAAGTTCTTTTCTCGGGAAAGACATCAACTTTATTGGTTATTTCTTGAAAATAACTAGATATCCCGGACATGACCAAATGATACACTTTGCTCACACTGACGAGTATTACATCAGCTTCGCCAAAAATATGTGACTGTTCAAGTATTGATGTAATTGTGTTTAAAATCAAGATTACAAGCCGATTTTCTGAACTCGTCTTCGAATTACGAAAAAGTTTAAGAACTTCCATCTCCGTGTCTGATATAACAACGTGCCCCTTACATCCGTTGTATGTTACGGTTGTTACTGGTAACTGCAGAATTTGATACACCGTTGCTGTAGTTTGTTCTGAAGTGGAACCTATCGTTGTTAATTGTACGCACCACATGTCAGATATGAAACCGATAATTGATCTTCCGACAAGCAAATCCATTCTGTGTTCTGCATCTTCTTTAAGTTGCAGTAAACAATTTATCCTGCGTGTGGTTGCTAAAATAAATACCCAATATAGTAGAGTGTTTACCTGAAAATATAAGAATACTTTTATATGAGATTGTTAGACTATCAGTTTTCTGAAACTCAGTTTTACAACTGCCGAAAAAACAAATAATTTAATCTCGAGTACATTTAGTAAGGGATTTATTACTTATTCACCACTACTAAAACAACACAAAAAGTGCCGAAAAAGTTTATCGGGATAACTGTCTCTTTTCTCTGAATTTCCGGACAACTACCTTAACCACTTCACAAGATTCGATGCGTTATTTTATAAAAATATCCAAAATTGATGCATCATAGCAAGCGTCGCTACCAGTATATGGATTGATATTGCTTCTTTTTGATTTAGAACACTTACCGGCATTTTCCTATTGAATTTTATTTCTTCTGGTTTCAAACTATAAAACCCCCACTCGCACGGTTTATCTGTTCCTGATGTATGGAGCGTCAATCTGTTATAAAATATCAGGGGAAAAGTAATATTCACATTTATTCTTGTCTGCTGTGTTTACCCGACAAAAGTAAATGATTAGTGAATGAAAGAAAATAAAAGAGTTCTTATACACGACCAAATAAAAAATATGAAACAATCATAGAACAACAAATACACACAAACATGCAGAACTTTTATTTATGTATGAAAAGATTATACTACATTATTAAATATGAGATTTTCAACAAAAAAATATTCAGAGTTACATTTTTGCCGTAGCTTAAAATTATTCCTTACATTTCTGTTGGCTTAATAAAGATTTCCTTATTACTATTCCCTGTACAGTACGTGACACGGCAACACGTAATTTTCCTTGATAAAATAAAATTTTCTGCAAGAAAAATCTTAATATATTAGAATATTCATCCTCGAATTTTTGTACAGTCACTGCGAATGTTAGTATTATTTAAAGCTTTGCACTTTCTATTACAAAATGTGGGCCGTATTCTTTGATTCGAATCTAAGTCAGTTCTTGCAAGAATCACTTTATCGTCTACGGAAGCGCCTGTTAGAAATTTTCAGTTTGAATTCGCGTATATGTATAATTACGTAACACAACTCTGCTGATAATATTTCTCTGATATTATGTTAAAAGCTTTGACCTATGTGTTTAACTAGTGGGACATATAGCTAGGAATCAACAGAAACTTTGAGTGTTACACTTTTGTTCCACTCCTTTTACCCATCTTAATATTTAATTAGGTACTGTTGATTTTCTCTTTATATACATTTATATACACACTGTTGCACCATTAATATTGCTCTGACATCTTGTTTCACTTTTTGGCAGATACTTGCGATCAGTGTGTCAAATAATCATCGCAATGGTATCATACATTATCTGCATAATTTAACAGGAAATTAGTAGAGGTAAACAACGGAAAGTAAAACCAAGCTCTATTATCATAAAAATGGAAACTGAATCAAGTAAAAGTTAGGGCGTTACACACAAACATAACTTGGCTTTTATACTCAAGTTTAGTGTCATTATGAACACAATAAACGCTATCATGATTTAGGATTTGTTTGTTCTCATGACTTATACATTAGTGTAACACGTTGGACAACATTAAACAAATAACTCATGAATTTTTCATCTCATTCTGGAAAAAACTCTGTAGATTTCGTGCTGAGCAGCTAACGGTTGCCGAGTTTGTCACGAAAATCCACGATCATAGGAGTCGGGGAATTTCTGAGACTTCGATTCCGTGTTTATTGTGTGTTTATATTTCAGAATTTATCCAGTTTAATCTAGCCCACTTCCACTATGCTGGTTCTTTAAATCTTCGAAGAATAACTTAATCTAAATTATATATAAAAACTCAGTCCTTATGTCACAGATTTCACAAATTACGCCCATTTGAAAGACCGATCCGTGAATGTTGTACAGGCAAATTAATTTCTTTTTATGTTACGACCCAAGAGGAAAAAATAAAAAAAACACCTGAGAATAATGCATTTTTGAAAATTTAATTATTCTGGGGTGTGATGCTGAATCGATGTGTGTGCAGTGTTTAGATTGTGCCTGAACTGCTTCTACCTGAAGATGAATGAACTAAAATCCTTCGAAACATCGGAAGCTATGCACGCAACGACATATCATCACATTTCAGAATAACTGTGCCTTTCGCAACAAGCTACCAGAAAGTCAAATCTCTCAAAATTCAAAGTTTTGAACATTAAACCTGGCGGTACACAATAAAGATTTAATACATTTTAGTATTCAAGTTTTTTGTAGCAAAGGTTCTCCAATGGTATATTCTCCTTGATTTGGTCACCAAAATATAAGTTACGGCATCCTTGCATTATTGAGTCAGCAGCTATTGCTCTTTCAAAATTAATATTGTATTATCGAAAAGCTAACATCAAGCTTCACGGAAGGTATTTAAGTAGACCGAGGGTTTTTGATGATAGGTCTTTATTGATGAAAACGCCACAAGAAAGTTATATTGAGTAAATTGTTTCGTTATTTCACCCCAGATATTAAATAGATTTTAATATTTATGCTTTAATTTTTGCTCTAAATATTTAATAACATGAGAATTTCCTACAACGGCACGTGCTAGGGCGGAATTAGAAAAGTGTGGTTAGACTATTTGTTATACGTTCTACATGCAAAATAATTATGTTTCGAGTATGTGTTGTTAAAAACAACTATTCATATTTCTTACATTCTTCTACATTCACTGTCCACGAACCAACTAAATGCACTTTTTTCACGTTCACTTTTCTTTATTTACAAGTTCACCCCTACATACGTTTCGGTCCTCTTAAAGACCATCATCAGGGGGTACAAAATTACGTTCAATCTACACCCATATGCATTCAATCTCCGATCATAATAGTTTAGTTAAGCTGTATGTAGGTTTTAATCATTTTTAAGTTAAAATGTATGTATATATAAATATATAAAAACTTTAAAAAATATTCGTCATTATCTAAAATGTTAGATCAATCACGTTAATATCTTGTTGTCTCGTCACCTTTTGCTAGTTTTCTGGTATTTGTATCTTGGTTTTGTATTATTGGTAGTTATTTAAATAGTTGTGTCCTGTTTTATTTTGTGAGTGTCCTCTGTGTGCGGTGTGGGTCTGTTTTATATAAACTTATATTTTAACTTAAAATGATTAAAACCTATGTACAGGTTAACTAAACTAATTATGATCAGAGATTGAATGCATATGGGTGTAGATTGAACGTAATTTTGTACCCCCTGATGATGGTCTTTAAAAGGACCGAAACATATATAGGGGTGAACTTGTAAATAAAGAAAAGTGAAAGTGAAAAAGTGCATTTAGTTGGTTCGTGGACAGTGAATTATTAAAAATATGCACGGTGAGACTAATACAAAAAAAATTCTTCTACATTGTTTGAGTACCGAACATTTTATTGATATCGAGTGAAATAAAAGCTCCTTAGTGGGTAAGAGAGGGATATTACGCTTTCGATTTTACAACATTGTACATTTCTTGCTCCTTTGCAATACGAATCTGATAATATTTCCTTGTTAGCTTCGCCACATCCATCTCTCTCTGTTTCCGTGTAAAAAGGAAGCGAGAATCGCTAAACGAATTTTAATTAAATTTTTCTATTGCAAAGTTTTATGAAACTTTAAGGACGTTTTCAATTTTGCTTAAAAGTATACAATAACGTACAATTTATATAAACAAGTATTTTAATTCCCATTGCGTCGTGAGAGGTAGGCCCTAATTTTTTATTGAAACGAATAATCTTTCAAATAAACGTTATGGAGAAAAATTTGACACACATTTGAACTTAAGGCAATTTATCAGCAAATCTCGCAGTTTTTTAGATAAAGAATTTACACTGTTTTGTTCTGCATGAATTTCCTATTTCTTCATTCCATATTTATAAGAAGTCTGACGCAGGGACGGGAAAAAGTGACGTGCACATATTTTCTCTTTCACTGGATTCTTTCTTACAAACATCTGATATTAACTGAAGCCAGGTAATTTGCTCCTGCTTACCATGAAAGTAGGATGCTGATGGGAAATATTACGAACAGATACTTTCTTTTAGGATCTGTATTAAGTACATAAGATTCTCTTATGAGATTCATGTAATGCTCAGCCCTGCGGACCTTCATTCTGGGGGCACCGGTATTATTGGCTAAAACCTTTGCTATCGTATCAGAATTTTCACGGTCTTTCTCAGTTATTCCAGTATATTTTCGGTATAAAATTTTGATATTGGTGAGTGGCGTATAAGGTATTTTTCGCTGAATTTTATTGTTCTTTTTTTTGCGAATTTCAGTTTTTCCGCAATCGTAATTACTTCATAATAAAATCGGCAAATATAATTATTATTTTTGTGGAATTTGTATTTTCCTTCCCATCTTTTGCATAATTTTGCTAGGTTTATTTTTGTTGTAAATCTCAAGCACTAAAATTTTGTTTTTCGTAGATATTCATAAATATTTTATTTCCGTGAATAGAAATTGGTGTTTTAAGAAATATAATTTCATTTTTCCACCCAAAGCTACGTATTACTTTAGAGGGGCTCCAAAATAATTCAAATTTAGTCACAATGGTTCCACAAATATTAAGAGTTTAAAGGACATTATAATGTACGCTGTAATATTCTCTGTCAAAATTCTTACCTCATCCTTGTTAATGGTCACCTTCCCTTCTCATTCGGTGTCACATAACATCTTCAGTTGACTGACTGATGCTTGGCGTTTCGAAGGAACGTACTGCCTCCATATTCCACAGTTCTTCTCTAAATCCTCAATCTCTGCATATAAAGGCAGTAGGTTGCTCCGAAACGTCAGGAACCAACAAGTCTGCTACTATACATAACAACAACACAGACTTGAGTCCTCGAGGTAAATACGTTCTACGCCCTATTTTCTTATTGCAGTTTATGCAAAAATGTTTACTTTCCAGGCTTCCCCACTATAATTCTGTATGCATTTCTCATGCGTGTTAAATGCCCCGATGATGCTCAAAACATTAATTGTCCAAAAATCCTCCACACTCCTTAAGCTCCATGTGACATTTGGAATAATGTCTGTACAACCACTCTTTGATATTTGTCCGCGATTGGATATTCAATTTTGTGCAGCCATCTTCAGTCCATGTTTTCTAAACTACGTTTATCTGTACTTTAGCCGCTGCCCGCACAGAAAACTGCGCCAATAATAATTTCTGCTTTCTCCATTCGCTACTTAACGGATTAATAGCAATGCGTAGGTTTTTTTTCCCCGTATTATAGCCATATTTCTATTTAGAGTTTTTCCCCAGCGATGGGGCTTCGCCCTGGTCGTCCGCCAGTCCCAATAACAACGTTAGAAGTATTCCTCGAGCGATGAGTGGCTCGAGTGGGTTTCCCCGTATCCTTTCAATTTCTTTAGGTTGGGTATTCCAACAGCTGTGAGTTTTACTCGTGCCCTACCAAGGGATGCAATTTCATTTCCTCTCAACTCTGCTTTACCCGTATCCTGCCACCAGCTCTACATTGGGATTTCCAGGAATAATAATCCATAATCAATTTTCGTTTTTTGGATATCCTGCTTAAAAAAAGGTTCTGATTTAATCTTAAAAACACAATTAAACATCTAAAGTCAGAAATGTAGAATATGGCCACGACTTTTTTTCCTAATATGCGAGATATTTTTTTAGAATAACCTTTGTTATCCTAGCATGACGTCAGTAACGACTCCGAGTTCTTGCTTCGGTAGCGCTTTGTGTTTGCTGAAGCAGAGTTTAGAACGTGGCAGGGAACCTCTTTATATTTTACTTGCACGTTTCCTTATCTGGCCTAAACTTTCTTTCACACTTGGCACATCTGCAGCTTGTGTTCATATGGGCGAAAAATGGATAAACTTCACGGATATGGAAATGCATTTACCGAAATGGCATTAGAGAAGCTTACCCCTTGTTCTTGCAACTTAACATATTGAATTTATAAAACTGTGTGTGTATCCGTCAACCTCTATATATACTAAAACTTCGGACTTTATAAATATTTACCAGTTTTCCAAGATAAACTTGGAGGAAGTCAATTCAACTTAAATTTCCTCACCCTTCATATTTATTGTTAAATATGGCGTCAACCATTTGCTGTTACGAAAATGATTTTGTACTAAATAAACTCAAGGAATACGACTGTCGTGCGACTGAATTTATAAAAATTTGTTCAGCATGTTTTAGGCATTATTTGCGAAGCCATAAAAAATGTTTTATGAGGAGACCATGTCTCTCTGTCTGTCTGTCTGTCTGTCCGCGACCCAGCGTCAGCGACAAAAGAGTTTGTGGGATTTTCATGAATCTAGTTAGTTATTTACATGATTCTCCAAAATATAACCAACAAAATGCACAAATATTATAATATACAACATAATTTATAGATGTATATTATATATCACATATATTACGTATATATTAAAATATTTGTGTATTTTGTTGGTTATATTTTCTAGAATCGTTGATTAATGCACGGAAATGAATACTGCTAAATTTATCTATATAACTTTTCAAGCAAGTATTAGTGTCTTAAAAATCAGGGCAGTGACAATCCAAGGTTACTTAAAGGGATGCATGAATTTCCACCCATGGTTGCGTGAAGGTCTTCATAGAATATCCCCATATAATTTCTGTTTGCAATTATGAGTCTCGTAAAATTCGGCGACGCGAGAGCCATACTTTATTCAGGGGCGAAAATAAATTCACTTATATAATTTCCACACTCATTGCCCGATATAGGTGAAATTTGGTTATGTTACTGAGCATTTATGCATTTCGTAAAAATCGGAGCAGGAAAGACGACAGTTTCCTTACGGTCGTACATGAAGTACAGTTAATGTCTTACCGCGAAACTGAGTCATATTTATGAAGCAAAAAGGCTTTTTTAAATTATATGTAATAACGCCACTTAGTACAACATTTGCAATGTGTGTACTTCTAGCTTCTTTGTGGCTTTGGAAAAAAACCACAGAAAATTTTTCATCTCTGTGTATTCTACTTTACATAACCACCTTCATGTGTCGATTGTCTAGAAATTCTGGAAGCCTCAACCTCCCGGAAACCTAAGGGCTTGTCCTGGCCTGTAATGGGATAGCTTTATCCTAATATTACATTCAGCCTAAATTGCGGTGTCAGCATGTACTCCTTTTCTAGGTACAACTCAACAAAACAACCATTACCTTTTACAGATCTGATAGTTCATTTTCTCATTAAAGCATAATTGGATTCGAAAAATTTATAAGTAGAACATTAATATCGGGCCTGTTAAACGAAATTTTTAAATTAATTTGCTGATTAGAGATTAATAAAATTACTAGTGTTTATAGCCATCCTTCCTCGTACATAGATAAGTGAATGTGGTCATGTAAATCCGAAATACTAGGCACTCATTTGTGCAATTGTCAATATCAATTACGCTAATGTAAATATTAGTATATATCCATGTGCTGTATATCAAGGTACAAGTATGCATCTTATTTTATGCAAATCGGCTCTTGTACAGCATGTGCTTCTAAACAGTGCAACTGTGAATGTAGCGTGTCTCAAACAGGCTTGGCATTAGGCTCTTTCGATTTTTCCACCCGAGTTTGCACTGTCAAGAAGCAGCAAATAAATAAGCAATTATCGTGTACGTAAATTTTCCTATTTACACTCCCCATATAGGACTTAAAATACTTACAGTGCTATCCCATTCCATAGTTCCGATCTCAAAACACAAACTTTCAGAATTCACTCTCTTAATTCAAGCATTATTTAGTGTTAAAATGCATCTTCCTGCATTATTGACTTGCTGCTGAGTGGCTGTTTTAAGAGTGAGTAGCAGCTGCACAAGCTTTGACCTATACCCAGATGGTCATGAAGATAAATACGAAGTAATTCCCCCAACCACCCCCACCGCCATGACCTTATGCTTCTGTGGTGTGGGAAAGTCACGCAGTACCGAAGTGCTGTACTTGCTTCCAGTGATTATGACCGCAGCTGGTGACAAATATGTCATAAATTTATCGAACTAAGAAACGATTGTCAGAGCTGATTAGCATTCCACAGTTTCCTATACCAATCTAAGTTTTCGGTTGTATATTTCGCAGCGGTAATAATTAGTGCAATATCTTTTTTTTTTTTTGATGAAGGGCCCTCGCACCACAGCCTTAAGGCTTCTTGTGCAACCCCAATGAAGATGATGAGCAGTTTTTTACCAATTTTTACAATTAATGAAGCACCAGTGGAATGAAATTGACAGGGGAAAACCGACAACTCGGAGAAAACCCTGTCCCAGTGCCACTTTGTCCACCACAATTCTCACATGGACTTGACCTGGGACCGAAGCCGAGCCTCCGTGGTGAGAGGCAGGCGACTAAAGCCTGAGCCATGGCACGGCCATCGTGCTTTGTTACTACTACATCTTCCCTTTACTAGGAATTTTATTAAAATAAAATGCAATCAAATAATTTAGTTTCTTTTATTTTAAGTGACACATCTTTTACCACAAACGCTTAATGCTATTAGCTACATGGAATTATATGCCTTTTTCATACATCATCTATAAACTTCATAACCACTATGTAAATCAGCACAGTGTTTCAACGTCTTGTTGCAAATAAAAGTCTTCGGTTTACCAGCATTATAGTCACGAACATTTGTACGTACGAACGCCATCATGACTGGTTGCCTTTCCAAATAAAATGAATATCGTAAGACGAGCTAGCGAACCCGAGCGGCTCGCTTACTAGTACTTGTTAGGGAAGCGAAACGTAACAAAAACATAGAGCGGGTCTATCTCAGTTTCCTCGTGGCATTCTATACGTTTCATCACTTGACTATTGCTGTGAATGTTTTAGTATACTTTGCATGTTATTTGTTCTTAAACTGTCCGAGAAAATTAAAAGTAAATAAATGTGTGAAATCCTAGACATAGGAAAAGACTGAACTTTGAAATAAGAAAAGGTTGTAATAAAAAAGGCACGAAGAGGATGGAAGTCTATCGCTTGTTAGCATTGCTCTCGATTTTAATCATTGAAATATTGGAACAATTATGAGAGACAGATAAAAAAATTGGAACTACTAAAAGCTTCTACGCCAACACCATAAAGAATAACGATTTTAAAAAAGGCGTTATTGTAGAAATGGAATTTGTTGATTATAAAGCTGGAAGCTCAGAAAAAAAAGCAGCGTTTCTTTTACCATAATTACATTATTCAACAGAAATTTATATAAGTCTTCACGAACATTTAAAAACTAGTAAAGTAGATGAGGCACTGAGTGTGTAAGCAAGTCGTAGGCGGCTTCTGCAGTTTAGATGCAGGGTCCTCTGCTTAACATAAACGTGACTGGTGTAGCAGCACTCAGTACCACAAGTTATCCTACGATCATTTGTTACCCTGATGCACACTAAACACTCAGCATCTCCATTATACAGAAAATTTGTTAATTATGTACAGGAAATTGGGTGCTCTTTATTGCCAGTGTCACAAACAACCACAAACATGGGCAGTCCGTGAGCAAGGCAGTGCTTTACAGTGTCAAATCTTGTGAAACATATAGCTTCCAATGACGTTTGAA
The DNA here is from genome assembly GCA_026260175.1 of Reticulitermes lucifugus. Taxonomy (NCBI): domain Eukaryota; kingdom Metazoa; phylum Arthropoda; class Insecta; order Blattodea; family Rhinotermitidae; genus Reticulitermes; species Reticulitermes lucifugus. The sequence continues at coordinate 174,922 of JAKCWW010000083.1, forward strand.
AGAATAGATAACAAAATTGAACAACATAAGGCATTACCATATCGAAAGCCATAGTGAAGAACTTAAGGCTACTCTTAGTTATTGGGAAGGACTCGAGCGCGAACATCAGCTACACCTGGAGATTATTCGTGTATTTCTCAGCCTCTTCTGGCAAATCCAGAAATGTTATCCTAAAACAAACCAAGGAATTTTCATTAATTTTTTATAATTATTCATAATTATTTTATAATTTAAGTTTTCGTAATTTGCACGCCGACACTGAGACTCGTTCGGAGTTTGCACCGTGTGACAGTGCGCTACATTACAGACACACCAGCAGAACGTCAGCGACACAGCCCTCTGCCACAAAACTCAATGAACGCCTAAACTTTATCAATATTAAAAATAAATAACCTTCAGATTTTAAAGCCAGTTTTTTGTGAGGTATTACATATTATCATCTGATTCACATTTTAATACCTTTCTTTTAATCTCGCCTAATACTGTATATCTTAAGGTCGACCTCGGTGGACTAGTGGTTAGCGTGCTCGCCACTGGACCCAAGGTTCGCGGGTT
>JAKCWW010000084.1:9269-23439 GCA_026260175.1 Reticulitermes lucifugus
TAGACCCAACACTGCTCTACACTAAGCACCTACGTACCGTCACCAACAAAGCCACAGGTACTCTTTGTAACATCCTCTAGACCCAACACTGCTCTGCACTAAGCACCTACGTACCGTCACCAACAAAGCCACAGGCACTCTTTGTAACTTCTTCCCCCTACTTACTCGACACTCCACACCCTCACAAACCTCCAAATTAACCCTATATAAATTACTCATCCGATCCCTTCTTACATACGCCGCCCTGTCTGCAATACCACATGTAATTCAAACTACGTCAAACTCCAAGTCGTCCAAAACAAAAGCTTACGATTTATCGGTGCCTATCCCAGGGGAACTCCCATCTCCCATTTGCACGACATCCTGAATATTGAACTCATCCGAGAATTCATCCACCATCTTACGGCCAAATTTTTTGTTAACTTTACATCCCATCTTAAACCCTTGGTCCAACAAATCGGAAATTACACTCTAGACGACCTGAACTCTTTATACAAAACTTACAAACATACACGACCGAACACATCGTGCTGTAACCAGCTGACCATCAGGCACAATTTTGTTTAGTCTTTTTTCACTAATGTTATGTATAATTCCCTCTCCTTAACTTTTGTTTCACGCACTCCTAGTTAGCTAAATTGATTACAGGAACAATTTTGTGATCTTTCTTTGTATACTGTAAATACTGCCAGTATCATGTTTGAAATAAATATTAAAAAAGTACTCATGCTGTCATAATAAAATACCTATATACAGAAAAGTGTTATATTATACAATTAATGTATGTTAGGTTGATGTTTATAACATAGTATAATTATAGTTGAGAAAGTTGTAAGAAAAAGATCTGTTACTTAGGAATGCCTTTTTTGTACATTACATCCTGATTATAATATTTCAGTGTCGAAACATTTTGCATGTTAGAAAGGCAAATACTGTTTTTATCAGGAAATAATTGTATTGAATAAAATTACGAGTATCTTTATTATTTTTATGAAACACAACGGATGATTTCTCTAAAAAATAAGCTTTACTCACCAACTCGTATTCAAAGTTTTCTTTGTACTTGCTCTTTTACTTTCTTTCTTTTTTCTTTCTGTCAGTATGTCTTTGTTTTTTCTCCTTCTTTCTGAACCTCAATGAAGGTTCTGCTTTACCATGCGTTAGCAAGAGTTTTGAGCGTCTGTCTAATATTTTCAGTACACATTGGCGCGTTGTATTTAAATTTTGAACAGTTACTATGTATTATTTGATGCTTATAAAGTCTCAAGTGTATTTGGTGCTTATGCCTGATGTTCTCTTCTTGTACTAACGAGGTCGTGAGCCGTACCTGTAAGCTAGAAGCACTCCAAAAATAAATGCCTTCTGAGATGTGATGCCATCTATCCCACTTTATGTGTACCGATGCTTCAGGATTACGTGATCGTTCTGTTACTAGGGTAGATGAATAATTCTTGATTCCTTATTGATTATAGTCATTTACTCTGATCACTCCGACAGCAGATCCCTCTGCAACGGCAGCGCTACTGTACTAGACTACTCGGATTCACATCCCCAAGAAGACGTCTTCACACTTAACTGCTGTGAGAAACTAAAACCGAAAAAGAAAAGTTCTATGATTGTATAGCTTTTAACTTCATAGTGGTGCAAAACATGCAGTGTATAGCCTCGTGTTTTTCAAAACAAATTATCCTGCAGCAAAAATATATTTAATAATAATAATTATTATAAGAATAATGAAATGTTTATGAACGTGCAGGCTTAAGAGCACAATTGCCTATTATAAAGCCAGCAGAAAGAAACAAATACAACACAAAAACAATATCAATACACAAAAACAAAACACTAAACAAACAAAACAAAACAATATGGCAGCAGTAGGAAAATATAAATATAAAAGAAGTATTGGGACAAAAACCCTAAAGCCTGAAAAACATAGATAAGTTGATTAAAAAATACCACAGATTAGCGCAGGATGTGTTTTAAATGAAGTAATGGGTTCCTAAAGATATCGATGTCTTTGCACACACGGTTAGCAGCCGAAACACATCTAGCAGACGGAGAGTGTTTACAAGTGACAAACAGGGAGGAGTTTCTGAAATTGTGAGTAAGAACTCGGATACCAGTAATATTCAAAAGAGACGGGCAGCATTTTAAACCGGAATAAACAGAAATGAAAAATAACGCATCCAGGTGAAGTATTTTGTCGTGCAGGGTACGAAGCTTTAGAAATTAAAAAAAATCCTCATGACATGGTCATGAATAAAGAACCGATATTGACATATGGCTGCGAACTCCCGCTGAATGCGTTCCAGCGTTTTGGCGTCAGTAGACATTATAGAGTTCCACACAATTGAGGCATACTGCAGTTTGGGTCTCACTAGTGTTAAGTACAGTATGAATAAGGTATCGAGTGCAGAAAATGAATAGGTAATAGTTCGTACTGCCGATCCCAGTGGCCGTGCGGTCTAAGGCGTGGGTCTGCAGCCGCTCGCTTCCTAGGATCGTGGGTTCGAATCCCACCGGGAGGCATGGATGTTTGTCTCTTGTGAGTGTTGTGTGTTGTCAGGTAGAGGTCTCTGCGACGGGCTGGCCCCTCGTCCAGAGGAGTCCTACCGACGGTGGTGTGTCTAATGTGTGTGATCATGAAACCTCGAAATGAGGAGGTCTAGGCACCCGAAAAGGGGCTGTTGAGCCATAGAAACAAAAAATAGTTCGTACAAAGCTCAGCATCCTTACGGATTGGGACAAAATGTAATCTATATTTGCGTGGAAATGCAGTTTTGATTCTAGTTGTACCACAAGGTTTTTGAGAGTGTCCGGACGGGTTATAGACGAGTCACATATTTTATTTGGGTAATAGAGAATATTCGTTTTCCTAGTGGAAGCAAAACTCAATTTCTGCTGATGTTTAATTTTATGAAGTTAGCAGTACACCAACATTATATATCTTCCATACCAGATTGCAGCAGATTGCAATCGTTTGCGAAATTTATAGCACGAAAAATGTTAATATCATCAGCGAATAATATGTATTTATATTACTTAATTATATTACAAAGATCATTAATAAATGCATTATAAACATCTTTGGGGGACGCTCGAAAGGACCGCGAAAGGAAATAAAAAGTTGTCTAAAATGCGGACAGACGATTGCCGATTAGTAAGGTAACTACGAAACCAGTTCAGTAACCGTCAGAAAGCGCATGCGCACAGTTTGTGAAGTAAAATAGGATGCAAGACAAGGTCAAATGCAGTGCTAGGGTCAAAATAAATAGAATGAGCTTAACGTTGAGAGCTAAGTAGAGGAGAAATAAATGGAGATAGCTTACGAAACTAGTTGTTGTGAATTTGGTTTTTAAAAAAACCATGTTGACTGGGATTAAATTTGTTTAAAATAAAGTGACATGCGATCACGTACTACAAATTTGAAAACTTTAGAAAAGTTATTTATAAGAGAAATATGTCTATAATTTCTGACGGAAGAACTGTTACCTTTTTTTCAACATAGGCGTAAAAACTGCTTTTTTTTTTCACCGTGAGGGAAAGTTTTCCCCTAACAGGCTAAGATCGATAATATATATTTTTTTTAAATTAAAAGAGCTTTATTAAATCTTTCCACTTTGAAATACAATTTGACAATACATCAGCCGTACCACTAAACCGGCTGCGGCAACCTCACATGAGAGGCCAAGCCCCTCCTTTTGACCTAGGATCCAATTTCATGTACGAATTGTTGTAGTAGTGAAAATTAGAGAAGAATAGTAAAAAACACTACCATCCGATAATATATTTGAGCTGCGGTGCGAATATTGTGAAAGAGCCCTTTAAGATGAGACCTGGTATATCGGCAAGTTCGACAGACTTAGATGGTCGAAGGTGTTTTATAGCCTTCAACATGCCTACTTCGAAACTAGAAGGCAACTGAAGTAAATAATAATAATAATAATATGCAATGAACATTTCCTGCTTATTTTTCAGTAGTATGGTCCCTATACCTTACTATTTGACTAGCGAACTGCATTTGTTTGTGTTAAAACGTGAAATTTTCTAAGCTGTGCTCAGTTCTGCATTGTTCTGCATTTTTTTCCATATTGATTAAAGGACTAATAAATCTCAGACATAAGAGACACATGCTCCATGTAATAATTACCACACTGTATAGTACATCACATGGACTTAAAAGGTCTTCTTATGTGACATCGTTTACACTGAGGGCTTGTTTGTATTTGTCGCATGCAACATCGTAAGAATATTTCACTTGTCGAAATAAGGGATTGCAACACTGGAATATGGATAGTGTTTGGGAGGGGTGTCGATAAGGGGCCTAGATCCTACTCTAGGAAGTTAAAGTACGTGTTGAGAGGGGGTGTTTCTTGGGGAAGGGAATGGGACTGTAAAAAAAAATCGATTGCGAGTTTTTTTTAGAATCCTGTAGCGGTTTGGCTGAGCTATCCGAGAAATGACGTCACATCATGCCCCGAAAAAATGGATGCTTCAGCTACACCGCTGCCAAAACCTGAAACTGGCATGATACTCCTCCATGTGGAAGCTACTTCCAGAAATTCGGAAAACTTCAAATCCATACAACCAAACTTCTTAGTTCACTATCCATTTTCCTGCGATGTAGGGACGGAGCACCAGATATTATTTTTGGACATTTAGACCCTTGAAAATGAGGCCACTGCTTTGTCACGCACTGTCGGGACAGTGACATGACGTCACAACCACAAGAAAAGGTACCTCAAACGAGGGATGGTGTGATGCATTAGTTAGCAACAAACAGCTTTACTGGAGTCTCTTCCGTCGTTCATCAATTATAACAAAATAATTGGCAAGAAAACAGCACATTTGAAATATTCCTGCAGTAGAACCTGCTGCCTTGTTGACAAGAAATGAATCAACGCGAAAACATTGTGACGTTTACTAGTTCACTTTTGTTTGGCATGGAAATACGAATGGGATATATGAGATAAAAAAAACGAAGTTTTATGTGTGGCTGCAATCAGACAGGCAGAGGTACGCTCTGCCGAAGCTAATCTCTGATAAAGCTTGGTCCTTTCCTCGTGCTAATAAATTCAGGGCTTCTCCGTGACACCAAGGCTACCAGAAGCGGCAGCACCGTCGCTCTTGTTATGTATGTATGTACACACAGGATGACAATAATCTAATTATTATTACTGATAGCTCTCTGCATGCTGCGGATTAGTGTCGGCTAAAGCCTGAGAGTTGTAACAGGGTCCTTGTTGTGATGGCCATACGACACTGAATAAAAGCATTGGACTTTCTGACCGGGCTACCTATTTTCACGTGATATAACCGAAAACAAATTCGAGGCTTAATAACAAAAAATCAAATAAGGTACGCTACTTAAGACTAGCAGTGTTTATATTTATTACCAGGGATGAAATTTGCAGGGCCTCTAGCAAGCATGAGAGAGATTATATTTCGTACACTATATTATTGAAAGAAAGCGAGATCTTGAGAAAGCGAAAGATTGAAACAAGGCGCATCTCTATGAAGTAGTGTGTGAGTGTAGACTGAATGCATCATAGCATATGTCTCCAAATATACTGCTTGAACACGGAAATGAATGTGGGTTACCATACAAATCGGAAAATATCTGTACCAACAGGAAAAGAGTCATCTTGCCAAAAGGATTTGTTTTTTCGTATAGCTTATATGATCCATCCCAAAAAACGTTTCGCCTGTGCCTAGATATCAAGTTGTAAATGTGGGAAGCAGTGACAGTAATTCTTCAAGCATTATTGATTTAGATGGAAATGAGTGGTACCTTTGAGGCTTTTGATGTTTGGTCCCTGTGCATTGAATAAAAAGTTGGTAAATTCGTCTATGTAGCAAGACTCTGAGCAGTGGCTGACAAGCCCCTTTTATTGTACTCAGCCAATTGCTATATGTGCAGAACACCATTGTTAGGCTGTCACTCGGCTGGTGTAGGACGCCCTTGTTCGATTGTCGCTCAGCATTCCGATTATCCTATGTAGATTCCCGACTACACAGCTTTCCTCATATTTTCCACCTCCTTTCGAGGCTGTGTTTTAATTACCTCATTCAGCGCCATTTAACCGTTGCACATTTTATCTGCAAAACGACCCTAGGAATTTCAAGTGAGTTTTATGTCAGTGGGAGTTTTCACAGGTTAGTATTTGTGAGGCGCGTTTAATGTCTGGCCCCATCGATTCAAGCTACAAATTCCATTTTACATTACTCTCAGGCAGATCTTTATAAATTTCGTAAGGGTTAGGTCAATATGCAAGCACTTTATAACCATTATAACCTATATCTTGGTTTACATTCTTGACCTGTCTCTGATGCAAGATTCAAAATTTTTTCGCTTTTCTCGGACTTACGTGCAATATTCTGTTCTTCGGTTTGTATTGACAGAACAGAGTTGGTATTGTATTGACAGAGCAGATTTGGTATTGTATTGACAGAGCAGATTTGGTATTGTATTGACAGAGCAGATTTGGTGTTGTATTGACAGAGCAGATTTGGTATTGTATTGTATTGACAGAGCAGATTTGGTATTGTATTGTATTGACAGAGCAGATTTGGTAATCGGCTTGCATTCACAGCAGTTCGTTTTGGCCTTAAGGATTTAGCTTTAACTTGATTTAGATATTCGTCTTTGCTGATATATCTAATATTATCCTTATGATAGTTATCCTCGATTCTATATCGTGCGGTTTAGTGCATAATCTCTTAAAACATGCAGCTCATTACTGTGTACTGTTTGTGTTTGAACTCTTTTGATATAATGTTTATTTTTAAAAAGCGATAAAATTAGATGTGGACTTTGCCACCCACCTCGACCTACTGCTGAGTTTAAAAATCAGTGGAGATATGCATCTACTCCCCCTATATATCTTCATGGTGTGGACAGGGAAGAACTACTTTTTTACCTCTCTTTGAGTAACGTTTATAGCTGATTATTGTGTCAATAAAGAAGTTAGGAATCTCTAAAATATCACATTTACAACATTCATCAGTCTTGCAAAATATGTTTTATTGACAAATATAAGAATACAAGAGGCTAGGGAAATGTAGAAAATAGAAAATGGCTCGTCTGTAAAAAGCAGTTATGACATACACTCTCATGTATCTAGCTAAAGCAGCATGGTGACTTTAGTATGGCATATTTTTAATAAATTGAAGCTGAGGATATTTATAAATGACACTGTCAGTCAACATTCCATTCATACGCCACACAAATCTAAGATATGGAAAAGATCCGACTGCCTGAAACACCACAAAGTCACTATTTTTAAGGTTGTTCATTCCGTGCATTTTGAATCAGTTTTTCTTTTATTATACCAACAAATGCACAGCATCAAACACATATAAATAATCAAGTATCTACGTGTACTCTGACATGTATCGGTAAAATTGTACCATAGTCAGGGAGTACAGTGTGCCTGCAAATGTTAAAACCAATCAAAAATGGTATTTTTAATGTTTCATAACCTTAGTAGTAGATATATGTCTGCGTGTTGAACCATAAAATGAAGCTTAAGATATAGATAAAAACATTCTTATCCACTAGATAAAATTTGTACATAATAAAGTTATAATCCTAGTAGTTGGCGATTAGGTGCTTCTAATTGTGGCCTTCTGCATTCAAGCGTGTGGCGCATTTGTTGGTATAATAAAAGAAATATTGATCAGAAGCTCAATTCCCACTTCCAGTCTGTCAAGAAAATTTGCTTTTTGTGACATGCTGGTTTATTTGAATATCTACCATATTTCAAACCAAGAACAGACACGTGCAATAATTCCGACAAGGACCCATATGCCTTTTCGGAACACAACATACCGAAAGTAACGAGTTTGAACCAGAAAAGGAGATTAAAACTGAAAACCCTACTAATCTACAGTTCTTGCCATCATTAAAATCGGAACTACTACGAGCTAAAACTCCTACCAAACACAGATTAATCTGCCACTTTATACAGCACGACCTTCATTACTGCCCCCTGCTTGGCCTCACAATTAACAATACCAACAAGGGGCGAGAGTGGGGGGAGGGGATGAGTGAGATGAATCGATTTATACCAGCGAGAGGAAATATCTTCTCCAGCGCGTCAGTGTAGCTGGCTGAGGTTTTCATATGTTCGGCTGCTAGAGGTGGGCGACTTTTACGAAAGTTGATGAAGCCATAGCAGGCATGCAGCATATCGTACCTGCCTCTGCGTCGTGTCTCTTTCGACATATCCTCCACGATCCTTCACATTTCACCTCTTGATAAAATATTTTTACTGAAGAATGAATGTATGGGATCGTTACAGATTCGAAGGACTCTGTGACTGATTTATTAATTCGCTAATTCTTGTCTTTCTTTCGTTCTTTCTTGCCTTCTTTATTTATATATTTTCTTCTTTCTTTTTTCTTTCCCTCTCTCTTTCTTTCATTTTCTCATGTCAAAAATAACAAGACAGACACTGTACATATAAACGTAATATTGAAGAGCGTTCGCCTAACCATTGTTGCCGTGGAAAAGCAATAAGTATTACATATTCTGACTGTGTGTCTGTAGCCTTAGTTATCCAGCATGCAAAGCGCATGCGCCGTATTATATTGTTATCTGTGGTCTACCTGGCTTTACGATATTTTTCCACATTATATCATAAACTGCACGATTTTCGGAAAAACGTTATTGAACATAAAATGTTTGTTTTGATTTTCTCTACAAAGTTTTTCTGAAACATTTCTCATTCTAAGAAGAATTCAGCGAGATCTTATTATAACTGTCGTAGGTCTTCGTGTAAGGTACCGTTATTCTTGTCAGATTTTAATCAGACTTTAATTTTTCCCTACAGATTTTCAAAAAATCCTCAAATATAAAATTAATGAAAATCCGTCCAGTGGGAGCTGAGTTGTTCCATGCGGACGGACAGGCACAACGAAGCTAATAGCCGCTTTTCGCAATTTTGCAAACGCGCCTACAAACCAAAATTTGGCCTAGCTACATTTCTCTAGACTTATAACCAGGAGGTGTTTACTTCTAAGATCTGCTGGTACATCTGCTATACTTATTGACGTATCTCTTGAGTTTCCTCAGTCTCCAGATTGGGACGGTAACTCACACTATGACCCTTGCTTCCAAACTCTTGCCACTCCACCGTTAATCATCCTGTCAATCGATGCTGCATATTCTTCGATATCATGAGCATCATTTAGTTACCACAAAGAGATGAGTCTCTATTGTTGCGGCTTCCTCATAGTATTTTAATAGAATTACAGCTAGATAAAGCAAGAAGTGTACGTTAATGTCATTAGAGTAATAAAATCAAAAACGCTAATACGATCTGGATATAGAGCAAAAATAGTAGGAAACGGAGTAATTAATACCGATTTTTTGTTTAGAATTTTTTGGGAAAGCAGCCACTGGAAAGAGAAAGAACGGGATGACACTATAACTAAGAATTGTGAATGGTGTAATCCGTAGTACACATTTTACCGCGGCGTAATTAACTTCAAACTGTCGCACTGTTTCGCAGTAAGCCTACACGCGTTTATCTTATTAACAAATATATTCCCTCCCACGAGCCGATTTTGAAAAACTTGCAAATTCTCAACAATGTTAATGGCAGATCCCTCACACGGAATCTGTTCCAAATCGGATAAGAAGTATGGAAAGTACAAATAGGCTTTCAATTATGATCCTAAGCAAAGTAAGCTTTCACGAAGCCGAATTTTATAAAACATATAACAACTCAGTAATATACTGTGGACATGTTTTTGCCGAATTGTATCCAAATTAGACGGAAAGTGTAGAAAATTTGACAAAATTGCTTTAATCCCCGATTTGTACAAAAGTCAGAAATAATTAAATTCATGGAGATTTTTCATACTGAATTGCAAACAAATCGGTTATGCAATATGATAACTCTGGACAGAAAGCCATTTACGTCCCGAAATAATGTCTGAATGCCACTGAACCGATTTTTACAAAACTCACTTTTATTCTTTAAATTGTTTAAGTCGCTTCCCTACCGAATTTCATGAAAATCCGATAAGTAAGTGGGTCGCAACTACCACGTGACAGAGGGGTTTATGACTGACGTTGTCTCCGCATAAAGCGTTCTTTTCTTACTTCTTAAAGAACGCCTAACAAACGTGATCTAATGACAAGAAAGTTTGACACCGGATGGTGCAAAAAACTGCAGCAGGATGATACGCCATGATACCAGCTTTTGGAACGAATAGCCCGGCTGTATTGACATGGAGCAGTTTAACATGTTGTAGACGAAAAACGAAACTACGATACTTTTATAATGAAATAATTGCCTTTGTATATATTTTTAAGCTTTCTACTTCCTCCGTTGTTCGAAACCAGAGAGCTAGGTACATTTCAATTTTGAATTTATCATAAGTGCCTGGTTTAAAGAAAGAGTATAAATTATTTAATTTCGGATTTTACTGCCCTTGCTCTAAAGAGCGGAGCCACAACTCTGATTTAGCAACCTTGGTATTTGGCACGGATAAAGGAGCTTTCTGCTGCACAGCGCTGCGGTGTTGATTTATGAAATGTCAACAATAGGTATGACGTAGTTTGTTTAATTGTATGTTGTGAAATGCGGTTTCATCAACATAGAGAACAGGCGCCATAATTTTGTGTAATTGTTATGTTCACCACTGTGTTTACTTTCTTGGAAAATGAATAAACACAAGCAGACTCCAGTAATGCCCGTCCTGACACACCATGCATGCTGTTCATTAAGCACTTTCGCAGCCCTGCGCAGAGCATATTAACTACTCCTGCCCGTCCATTTACCCCATATAATAACTCCTTAAAAGAGGTCTTCACTCTTCTGGGATTTTACGGGACCTAAGTTAGTAGCTGGTTACCTACGTTTAGGTCCCAACCCTAAGGGTCAGTCTGCTTGACCATCGAAGATGGGATGGACACTGTCCTGAAAAGTCCGTAACCAAATACCAATCAACGATGCGTAGCATCCCGAAAGGGAGAAGGCCTGACCTACACCGCGGCGAAAGCCTGAAGTCTCGTAAATCCTTAACCGCTAAACGGATATGAAATTTGGCATTGTGGAGTTTTACAAAAATGATCCAATAACGTTAGTTTCTTTTAATATCGGACAATTTTAACGACCACTTTACACGAACACTTACCTGACTGTCTGCTCGTGTTAGCATCACTCTTCTGCGCATGTGCAGACGGCTGACGTCCCTGTTTCTTTTACTCTTAAGATTAGCACGGAAGTTAGGAAAATAAAATAAGTCTTAGTGCCTTTCAAATTCCTTGCTTCAAATACGGAAATTTGTAGTTTGATTTCGCTTTTATCCTAGCAACAGCACTAAAATCGAGCGTCATAGAAATTGAACTTTGACTAACTCTGTTGCTAGGGCTAGTAATTCTGCTATGCCTATAATACTTAAATTCAAAGTAATTGTATACAAATTAATTTATAACTCAGATTACAGCTATGGGAAATCACATGAGCTACAGAAGTCGGCGCTTCGAACCTGAAGACGCTAAGATGTTTGTCATGCAGTTTGGTTCAGGTTCTGGAATGACCGCCATATAGGCTATTAAAAAATAAATAATGACTCTGTCTTGTAAATTTATGTGCACATTAGTCGTTTATGTTAAGAACATTATATTTCGAACAATTATATTTTCGCATGTAGAAGACAGCTCCTCCTCTGCTAGTATTAAACTGGAATTTAGCTTAATTAGGAAAAATATATACACTGGAAAATTATCCCCAACCTAAACTACTCTGTGTTGTACGATTTTACATCTTCAGTGTCCTTCGTGGTTTTGTCTGCAGGTTTATAAAATTAGCTTACCCGCAAAAGAATATTGTAATAACACACAATGACTGCTGTGTTTTGACCTCCACATCATTATTAAATTAAAGTTAAAAAGTTACGAAATTTAAATTAAAAGTAATGACTTACGAAATTTAAATTGCATATAACGAATTTTGTGATTTCAAAACCCTTTCCTGCCCAAGCTCCTTATTATCTATGCTGTCAAGCTCGTTCTTTCAACAACTGTAAATTAAAACAGCACTGCCCATTTGCAGGAAAGTCTTTGGCATTCAAGTTGTGTTCTGCGGGACCCTGAGGTACCACAAGCGGCTTACAGGGGTTCGGCAACCTTCCGGCACAGGACACGAAGTACCACGAAAAAAATCCATTATTTAGGGATAATTAAAATAACCAACAGAGGCACATAAAATGACTAAAAATCATACATAATAAAATATACACAAAATTCCTACATGTTTCAGCGCCAGGGCACCATCTTCAGGGAATCCAAAATACAGAGTTTTGCAAGAACCAGCACACAGATTTGTATTTTGGATTTCCTGAAGTTGGCGCCTCGGCGCTGAAACGTTTAGGAATTTTACATGTTATATTTGATTTCTAGTCGTTTTGTGTGCATTTGTTGGTTATTTTCATCATTTGTAAGAATAATGCACTGAGTGAAAAATGTCACATTATTTAGATATTCGATTCTTATAGCTTATGAAACTGTGTTACTGGGCAAGCAGCTCTTGAAGTTTCGAGAAAAACAGTCCTTTGAAACGTGGAGATCGTCTTAGCAAGTGACGCAGAGTTATATTCCAGAAGCAATGTTTCCTCAAAACTCGCACAGTACGATCATTTTTAAGTAGGGAAATTCATTCACTAAAATTATTTGCGTCATTACTGGCTGACGTCAGTGAACGTTCCTTAGTCACTTCAGTTGCAGGTAAATCCCTCTGACGGGGCACTACACAATAACTGACTCCCACAATAATGCCGACTAAAGAAAAATCCTGCCGATGTCAGTGGCGGCGCGGTCTAAGGCGTAGGTCTTCGGCTGTGCGCTTGCTGGGATTTTGGGTTCAAATCCCGCCAGCGGCATGTATGTCTGTCACTTGTGAGTGTTGTGTGTTTGCAGGCAGAGTTCTTTGCGTCGGATAGATCACCCGTCCAGAGGAGTCCTACCGAGTGTGGTGTGTCTATGTGTGATCGTGAAGCCTCGAAAATGAGGAGGCCCTGGCCCACTAGGGGTTGTCGCGCCATGGAAAAAAAAAAGAACAATGCTGGCACAGAACAGAATAATGTTCAGAGAATAAATCTTAAACGGAGAAATTTGGGTTAACTGAATGAAGAATGCAGAGCTATGAACATCCAAGGCAGACCTTGCAGCGCTGGGACTCACTCTTTATAAAGTGCTACGCAAAAATTTCGCGGGTATCAAAATTCGAATCAGATTTTGGAATTGGCTAAGCTGTAGAAACTCAAATTAGCAAGCAAGAAATGTTAAGGTGTGACTGGCCGTCATTGATTTCGACTAACCTAGTTTTCCTCTGTAAATCTTGGTTTGTGATAAGAATTATATCGCAGTGAACAATCAGAATATGCAATTCACATTGTATTCGCCCATCCTGTTGCGTAGCACACTAGAACTTCAAAGATTTTCCATCTTTCTGAGTCCCAAATCTTATAAAATTTTGTCAAATCCTGACTGCTGAAGAGAAGTACGCCCTAATCAATTACCCTGATTGCTTCTTCCTCTCATTGAAAACAAACTGTATTATTGCCGAAATCTGCAACTTAAATTTTCATCCTTGGAAGTGTTGTCCGAAGACAGAACTGAGGGCCATGGCCGGCTAAATTCCTTCAGACTTCCAAGTCTAATTCAGAGGCAGTAACCTAAAACAGGACATGAATGCTTCCATCTTTGCCACTGCACGACCATGAATAGAAATAATTCTACTATGTGGGTCTGTATAACTTAGCCGCTTGGTCAACAATTGTTCACTAGCTTAAGAACAAACAGAATTAGCTTCAAACACAGTGTATCTTACATTCATAGTGATTGACAGTCCCTATTTGCATGACTTCTCACTGCGAGACGGGAAATTGATCTGGCCTGAGCAATACTTCAAATCATTTGACCATTAAAACTCAAACCAAATGACGTCACAACCGAAACGTAACTTATATGGGTCCATAGAAAATTGTATCACGTGACCATCGCCAGCTTTACGCTATAATGCAAACAGACGAGGTCTGAAACCTCTAAATAATATTAATACCAAACCTAAAGAAATGGGATTTGATATCTGGCCTACCTACGTGCAACATATGACCCTAGCAACACATTGCTACCTACGTGCAACATATGACCCTA
>JAKCWW010000084.1:32900-43388 GCA_026260175.1 Reticulitermes lucifugus
ACTATGGCCCTGGGGTCGACTCAGCCTCTAACAGAAATGATTACCAGGAATATTTCCTGGAGGGTAAAGGCGGCCGGTGCGTAAGGCTGACAACTTTACCACCTTCATGTGCCGATGGTCTTGAAATCGGGGAGCCTAAACTTCCTGGAACCCTAAGGGCCTGTCCAGGCCTGTAATGGGATTGCTTTACCTTTTACCTTTTTACCGTGAATCGTGAACTTTATAACCGTAAATATTGATGTATACCAACATATACATATAAGGGAAATTAAAGTCACACATAAGCTTCTACCCTCCTACTTATTTCGGCGATTAAATTGTCATCTTCAGAGAGATCCAAATAAAATGAGGTACATAATACCAATACATTAATCTCTTATGAAAATATTAATTTATTAAAATGTAAAACATAAAAAGCAGCATAACAACATAACAACGTGGGCACTTAAGCTTATGTGTGACTTTGAAATTCTGTTATGTGCATGTCTCACTAAAAAAATATTGTTGGTTAGTTTAGCGGTGCCTAGAATTGTAGTTAAGAACATGCAGCCGGGAGGGTGGTGGGAGGTCTGTGCATCACGAATGAGATCGGAGCTTTCGGAGGTAACCCTTGTAACTGGTAATGATAATACAAAGAATGAGGTTCTTCAGTTATCAACAGTTCCGTTTCGTTTTCGATACATCTGAGATTTCGTTCTTGGGCTGGAGGTCCGTTAGCCTGGCCGAGGATTGTCGTGTTTTACCTCAGTCTCACGAGCCAAATGCTTTAGCTGACCGCTTCATTTCTCGTCCTTCCTAATTCCCCTTTCACGTTCATCCTCATATTTCACAACATATAGGCTATGCAGATCAAAAAATGGCGCAAAATGAAAAAAGAAACAAACCACGTGGAGAAATTCAAGCTAGTAGCAATTTAATTTCCTGTGAAATTTCCGAAAGTCGTCATTAATATCCTAGCAGGAAGTGAAGAACCTTGAACACTGTGTGACAAAACTCATTCTTACATAAAACAGCGAGATTTATATTTATTTTATGTCATGCCCACTTATTAATTATATGATCCATTGTGTTCAGAAAAGGTGTACAAACACATGCCAAGAGACTCAGAACACGTCAGTAAAATGTTTAAAAACGTAACATTGTTCATATTTCTCTCACACAGTGTAAACCACATTACGTGATTAATTATAGCGTGTTTATACTTCATTACAGCGTCTCTCACAAAGCCGTCCTGCTTTTGTCACTTGTAATTATCATTACTATACGTGACGACCCTCAAATAAATTAATTTATATGTCTTTGTTACAGAAAGAGAAATCTAGGTAGCATCCAAAATAACACAGAGCTGTTTTTATAACTGCATGGCGAGAATACAATAACGTCTTCTTAAATTGAAAAAAAGGCAACATTGTGCACGAAATACATAACACGTTCACAGAAGAAGTAAAGATACCCTATAACTGTGCCTACTGAAATTTATTCGTTACGTAAGTCTGTCTTGCAAAAAGTCTACAGCTTTTTTTTCAAAACGAGTTCTCCACAAACTGCGATCTAGTGCTTCCCCTTTCAAACTCCAGTATTTTGTATTTTTCTTAAGGTTATCCAGTTGCTGCTAACGTCTTTTTCCTCGTCTCCTGTCCCTTTTCTCTTTCCTTCAGTAACCAATAACCAATCCAGTTAGCCTTCCTTCCTTATATTATATACAGGTGTTCTTTTCCTAATTGAATCTATGTAATACTTCCTTGTTTTCCACATGATCGGGCCAAATGATCTCCATCTTTCGCCAGAACCATATTCCAAAACTTACGAGGTTTTTCTTACCTATTTTCCGAAGTGTCCATTTTTTCAGCACCATACAAAATTATGCTCCAAATGTAGCATTTCACTAGTTTCTTTCTCAAATTTAAGTCCAATTTGCTGTTAAAAAAA
Organism: Reticulitermes lucifugus; assembly: GCA_026260175.1. NCBI lineage: Eukaryota > Metazoa > Arthropoda > Insecta > Blattodea > Rhinotermitidae > Reticulitermes > Reticulitermes lucifugus. The sequence continues at coordinate 34,830 of JAKCWW010000084.1, forward strand.
GGCCTTCTACTTACTGAATGCCTCTTTTCCACGGCAATACTCTATTTAGTTGGGCATGTCAGTCTTCGTCCACGGTCAATCCCCTACCCTTCGGGAGGAAAATGGTCATATGCATATTCGGCAGAAGATTCTTTGAAATAAAGTTGACTTAATTTAATGAGAAATCTTTTGTTAAAACAATGTATAAAATGACAATTTTTTCAAGCAATGTAGCCTTATTTCATATTGTATGTGCCGTGCATTTTATCATAAGTCTAATATCAAAAATGCACACGATTATTGACATATATAAAATGTACTTGAATCCCCTACATATGTTTCAGCAAATGAGTTGCCATTTTCAAGGGTTCTTAAGCAGAGAATTACAAGAACGTTTTAAATCCCAGTATATAGTCTGGTTAATAACCATGCTGTACACTTGGATGTAAAAAGTTCTTGTAGTTCTCTGCTAAAAACCCCCTGAAGATGGCAACTCCTTTGCTGAAACATATGTAGGGGGCTCAAATACATTTTATATATGTCAATAATCTTGTGCATTTGTTGGTTGGTATTAGGCTAATGTAACTTTAGCTTAATGAAATTCTTAAATAAGTATAATTACAACAAGCACTAAAATACAGAGTGGGGCAGAGTTCATTCATCATTTTGATTTACCTAGTACGATGGCGGGCCCGGAAAGGAGATTGAACTAATTGTGTTATAGAGTTAAGCTAGGAACGCGAGTTAGTAAACATGGATCAGTGATCGGCTGTAAATCGTGCGTTCGCCGTAGAAACGTTTTTAAAAAATAACGACTCTGTGTTACCAACGTAACAAATATTCAGACATTTTAACATTGGGAGACATTGAACGGTTCCTGATCACAACAATATCAAGAACTGGATACAGAAGTTTCTAACCACGGCTTCTGCAACAAACAGAAAACCTGTGTTGAATTAAATAATACCACTTCTTGAATAATAATAAATGTACCTCTGTCACCATCTACAGACTGAATGATTGTGCCATGCGTCATAAAACATCACTTCACGTTACATTCATTGCACAGACTAGCCAGCCTGTATTACTGTGTATCACCCATCCCATCATCCTGACAAAAATCTCCAGTTAGTTAAATATCACGAGATTGCAGTGACCTCTTTGGCGCCAAGGTCGGGATATGAAGTGGTGACGTCAGAACACCGACGACGCAGTGCATGAACAAGTGAAGGGCCAGCTGATCCTCTTACCTATCTGCATATCACTCTCAGAATAAGAACAATGACAGCTACAAGCTGTTAGCGGAGACGGTAAGAGCAGGGATCAGTTAGAAACACTAATGGAACTTGATTGGCTGAATAAAAAAAGTAACATGTTAATCGAAACTAATTGGCTAAATATATTGGTGGATAGGTGTGAAAACAAAGGTTATGTCATTCAAGCTGATTAAGTATGATTTGGCAACCACATACCTGGACACCTTGGTATTGTTTTTATTGAAGGGGATATTTTCTTTTATGGCGCAACAGCCCTAGTGGGCCAGGGCCTCCTCATTGTCGAGGCTTCACGATCACACTCAGACACACCACAATCGGTAGGACTCCTCTTGACGGGAGACACTCATTCCCCCAGCAGGATTCGAAGCCACAATCCCAGCAAGCGAGCGGCCGCAGTCAGTGCGGCCACTGGGATCGGCACTGATGTCGGGGATGCAAACATGAACAATAGCGGTGGACGAAAACGAATATACACTTCGACGGGCTTGAGAACTAGCTGCTTTTCTAGTGGACGAAAACAGATATGATTTTGAGGCCTTCGACTTACCGTGGACGAAAACTGACATCCCCATTTAATTTCACGTGTACATCTTGGATAATTTATTGCCAGGCTACCCAGGTAGCTAAAGTACGCCATACACTCCAGTTGTTTTTGATCTGTCATAATCTAGTATGTTAATATATAGACCCAAATTATAAGGTAGTTTGGAAGCGCACCGAAAGTGCCTCCGAATATTGCATCTGAAACAGAACATTTGTTTCTGCGTACAGCGCTAAAATGAAGACATTTATTACAGACATTATAAAATGACTGGGGTTTACTTCACTTCGTCATCCTTCAGCTATTCAAGTGATACGTAATTTTCAAACTGTTAACGCAACAGCAATGTACACGTAAGCCGATGCCAGTGTAGGTCTGCGGCCGCTCAATTGCTGTGATCCTGTGTTTGAATCCCACTGAGGGCATGGATATTCTTCTCTTGTGTTTTTGTGTGTTGTGTAGGTAGAGGCCCCTGCGACGAGCTGATCACTCGTTGAGGATTCCTACCGGGTGTTTGTCTCTAATTGTGAGTGATCTAGAAACCTGAACCATAAGGCAACTTAGGCACGAGTTGGGCGGTTGTGCCACAAAGAAAATCAACACCCAATAAAGGAGGTTATTATGTCTTGAATAGCTTTTTTATCAAAAATTGCCAAAGCACCTATACTTTACCCGGGTTGGGGGTCGTAAAATAAACTCTACTGAAATAAAATGTGGTTATTTCTCTTGACAGTCTCATGTATATATTTTCTATAATTCACAGCCATAGAAATACAAAGTGATTGCTTTATAAATTTAACTGCTGCCAAGCCCGAAACAACAGTGGATATAGATCGCTTTTTAACACTACAAATACAAATTTCAGGTCATTAACTTTAGAAGGTCACGCTCGACATCTTCCATATTATTTCACGTAATTACTGATAACAACTATTCTCTCTCTTTCGACGTTATATGATGCTTTTACGTAAAAAGAACGTCTTTAAATTATTTACAAATCAAAACCGTATGTGGGGTCTTTGTAATGAAGTCGTGTTGGAAATAAATTTGCTTGAAGGCTGGCGTATCGGAATTTCTCCACAGCTTTTTCAACAGTGACATAAAAAACTTAAAGTCAAATTAAGATATTTTGGGAAAGAGAAATTTCAAATTATATAAGTATATGTATTAGTTTGTTTAGCTGGACTGTGCTAATTAATTTGTTAATTGTTCTAACTGATAAATAAATTTGTTGTTTATTAATGTGTCAAAAATATCGGCCAGTTACACTGTGGAAGAATAACATTAATCCACTTTTAGCTGTAAGGGTGAAACCCAATGAGCAGTGTACAGTATAGGAATTTAGGGGTCGTTAGCATTCGCATAATTTTGCGATTTGCAGTAAAACTACTAGAAATGATGTCACCAGAACACTTGAGTACTGCGAACTGATTGCTATTCCAAGCTTCAATATAAAACCCAATAATTTATTGTAACTTAAAAGATTATCAGAGATTTTGCGATATAACTAATGGGCTATACGATGTTTTGAGACCATTTTGTAGGAAATACGTACGAATATAATCGCAGTGTTAGCATTCCTAAACAAAATTCAAGAGATGATTTCAAGGAATGCTTCTTATCATTCGGCGCAGAATCTTTTGTCTTCCAGTTTGCTATCCAAAAATATAAAGATCAAGATACACAGAACTGTAATTCTACCTGTTGTTTTGTATGGGTGTGAAATTTGGTCTCTCATATTGAAGGAGAAACATAAGCTGAGGGTGTTCGAGAATAGGTTGCTGAGGAGGATATTTGGGCCTAAGAGGGACGGGGTAACAGGGGAGTGGAGAAGACTACATAACGAGGAGCTTTATGATATGTAGGCCTGCTCCTCACCAAATATTATTCGGGAGATCAAATCAAGAAAAATGAGATGGGCGGGGCATGTGGTACTATGGCGGAGAGATACGTACAGAGTTTTGCTGAGGAAACCTGAGGGAAAGAGACCACTTGGATACCTACGCGTATGTGGGAGTATAGTAATAAAATGGATCTTCAAGAAATGTGATGGGAAAGCATGGACTGGATTGATCTGGCTCAGGATAGGGACAGGTGGTGGGCGTTTGTAAATGCGGAAATGAAAGTTCGGGTTCCACAAAATACGGGGAATTTCTTGACTTGCTGAAGACCCGTGAGCTGGTCTCTCCTCCTTAAAGTTAGTTAGTTAGTTCTTTGGTTGTTGGTGCAACATCTCCAGAATGGGTGGTCCTGTAAGCAGGGACTTTTGCTTCACTTGACTTGTCCGAGGACTCAGGGCTGATGACTGGCAATGCAGGAATGATAGTGCCTTGTGTCCTCCGCTGTAAACCTTCCGTAGCTCAAAGCTTGCGTAATAATTTGGCTTTAGACTTCCTTGCCGTCTGGCTCTCTGCGTGTGTTTTTTCCGATTTCACTGGGTTCTTCCGTCACTCATAGTAACTACCGTGAGAAATACAACTCGTTATATGTGGTGTATCTTTTAAAATCGGAGGGCTCTTAATGACTCAAAAAACCGTGCGTTATCTCAGGCGTTACTCGCCGACATTGCGCCGCGAAAGACCGAGTCCGAGCTCTGGCCGTGTGGGATTTGTGATGAAGAAACTGGCACTGGTGTATGATTTTCTCCACTTGCGCTCGGAGATACAGACCTACATATCCCAGTGCCACATCAGTTTTCGCCTGTCAGTGTAATTCTACTATTGGTACCTAATCATCTAATAATTTAGAGTGTTGTTAAATAAAACATTTCTGTCTCTAAATCTTGGTGATTTAATTTTTACGAAGACAAAATTTTTTGTAAAAAATTTTTATTCTTTAATTAAAGCCCAAATACTGAAAAGTACGGTTAACCGAAAAAACGCAACTCAATTAATTTTTGTTTGTTTCTATATTACTTATTACCTAACATGAACGAACTGCAAGAGTGTTGTTTTTGTCCCTTTTAAAACAACAGCATAAAAACCAAGAATCACCCTGTATAGCCATGTGCAGTGGCACAGATCCCACAACGTCCAATTCGCGTTACTGGAGTAGTGAGAAGATATACTTCTTTTGCCTGTCTGGCCAGACAGACATAGTGAGAACAGTTGGCACTCCTTAACGTTAAACACATTTCTATGTGATTTTGGCATAGGCGATAAAAAGCTTTGTCAAATATGCCATAAAACTCTGCAGTGGAAAAAGGTCATTAAATAACCTAAGACTCAATCTCCCCTTCTTTCACCGGGTGGATTCAAGGCAGTTCCACAATGGCTACATAAGTTCAAGGTGTCATTTTGCCTGCACCATAATATTCAGTTTTTGTTGGAATACGAAGATTTGTTTGTCCGTCTCCCTTGTTTTAAAAAATTATGAATAACCAGTCTGTGTGTGTAATTTCAGTTGACGTTGACACCTCATTTTAGTTGAATAACACAAAAAAACCAGCCGTCCATTCCGAATGTTTAAAATTTTTAAATGGATTGTAATTTTTTAACTGACTGTTTGAGATCAGGCAATTTATTATTCATTCGGCATGCTTTAAAGGCAGGCTTTGTGTTTTTATTCGTGTAACCGTTTATAATCGAGTCTGTAGAGCAAATGCATAGTGTTTAGTGTAATTACTTTGTTTTGACTTGCAGCCTTAATACACCTGTCATTGCACATGGATTTAGACCGAATGCGGTTCACACACAGCCTGTATTTTTATATTGCCTAAAAATTACGTCCGTGCGGAGAAAACAGAAACACGTAGCAAATTTTGGTTGGAAATCCTCAATAGAAGATACTTGTGTTGTGAGGGATTGTAGCATTACAAAGAATTAGTAAACAGAATCTTAGAGGTATAGATAAAATAAAAATGAATAAATTGTTAAATTAATGAACATTATAATATATCAAATATATAAAGGTTTTGTACTTCCACTTGTTGTATTGGACTACTTGAAAATGGGCCAGATGAGCCAAAACGCGTTGGAGAGTTGATAATAATATTAGGTAATAATAATATAATAACCATGGCTCGACAGCGCTATATGGGCTTGGGCCTCCTCTTTCCGAGGTTACTTGGTCTTGTGCATTTGTGGCAGTGAGTGACCAGCCMACTGGCCGCGCTGTTCGACTCAATCCTGATGTGACTGTCAGAGCCATCTGGCAGTCAGTCAGGAGAGAAATGGCAGCTGAATTTTGCTTACGAGCATTACTAGTTCTATTCATGCCCGTAAGGTTCTTTTACATGCCGTAAATCTACGACATGGGACCGACGGCTTTTTTTTCACCCTTATCACCCTTAAAAATCCATCGACCTCGGTCGGGATCGAACCCGCGAACCTTGGGTCCAGTGGCGAGCACGCTAACCATTAGTCCACCGAGGTCGACTAATAATATTAGGTGGGTAGTCCCAAACTCTTTGTTTATATGCGAGATTTCAAGCTTCGGCCGTATGTTAGTTGAAGCTTTCAGGATAATACGCGGAATAGTTTGTTAACCGACTAGCAACCTACGCCGATTAATATCCCAGAAGAGCGAAGGTTTTGCGTATGTACGTAGTTGGTTGCAGTTCAAAGACTGATTAGAAATGCAACGTTGCAGGGTACAAAACTCTTGCACGTATACCGGATACAGTCCGGTGACAGGCTTTTAGAAAGTGACGAATTTTTTGCTTCCATAAAAGCTCATTTCTTACTATGTGTATGTTGGTTAATTACTTATGTGCTTGCGATGTTTGAAGTTCACACAGCGGTGTCGCTGAGTATTCAGGTCTTCTGAGATGTGACGCTGTGTTGTTGGCTGAGTAGTTTAGGACGTTTCCAAAGATTGTAGCGTCTTTGTCATCAGAATCAAATACGTCTTTTTGCTCTACTTTACCCTTAAGACGAAGGCTCTATGATTCTTCTAGAGATCTACTCAGCCAATGGCACAGGATCACATCTCACAAGACCCGAATCCTTAACTGAGGTAGCTAGTTACGTAGATAGCTAATTCTTCAGTTTCTGGGGGCTATGGCAGCGGTAGTGTAGCTACCGGTAGGGTCACCCAAGATGGACAGGCCTCAACAAAGGAACCAAACAAAGAGTGTCCCACAACGAGGCGGTAGCGAGGGTTCCTTAGGTGTTTCCTAACCTCCCTAGGCAAGCAAACCTCAAAACCAAGCCTGGGGGGGGAGGGGGAGTTGGCATGAGGTTAACAACATCATTCGGTAAAAAAATGATAATGTTGAGAAGCAGAAAAGGGAAGCCAAGGCCAAAATTAGAGTGATATAGAGCTAAAGAACAAGAAGAACAAGAAGAAGTAATTCTTAGTTAGATGGGTGACATATCTTGCAAACGAAGGCTAAATTTGAGATTTTTAGACACCTTGAGCAGGTTGAAACCCTGTGCTGACTTGCAGGTTCTGAATTACGTCTCAACCTATGTTGAGAAACGAAGATGCTGTTCTGACAGGGAAATCACTGCCACGTCTCTCTTCTCATTACAGCGCAGCATTATGCGAACTTACCAAAGGCATGGACTTCCATCGGACGGAAGAAACAGACTACGGCTTCTCAAGTTACATCAGTGGAAATTACGAGGTAGGCTTACTTCGGTAAGATTGGCTGAAACGTATCTCAAGGCATCAGCAGAGGTTTTCTTTCCATATAGTTTTGACTTTAGTGCGGCTACTCATACGTACCACCCACTTCGCAGAATACATCCCGTGCACTTATGACCAAAATCACGAGTCTGTAATTCACGCTACATATATAAAATACGCTCTTTTTGAAGAGTACAGATTTTCAGTTTACTTTGCTTCTATCTATCTCTTTTTCTGTTCTTTGTCTTACTAGTCTTGTCAAGAGTAAATAATGAGGTATGTTGTGAAAATAAACAGACCCGCTCTGTTCTTGAGTATACGCTGAAGGCACTAAGGTAACTAACAACATTGGTCAACTCGGTGTCTGACCGCGCGCACGTGAGTTTATAGGACCTGTATACGAGGAAAGCATTGCCTCAGAGACGTTAGAAAATTTTTACCAGTGTACATGGCATGACCATCAAAAGAAATTTTTTTCTTTCTCACCACAGCGAGAATACGCAGACCTCAGATACAAATTTGAATACGTAATTTGTAGGTAATTTCAGAGACGTTCTTCTGGTTTTAATTTGATGGAAGTAACTATATATATGTGCATTTCTTACTAAATATGCAGTCCATATATTAAAGTATTAAAATTTTATTCACGTAACAGCACAGCTTATCGTGTCCTTGTGTTTATGGATTCTTAATAGCTGATTAATGTAACAAATATAATTATACTGGAAACCGTTATTGGACTAAAGGCAGAAACAAAACCATTATTTTTATTAGTTGAGGGCTTCTTTGCCTTTTAATCAGTTTCAAAAGACAAGGGTTCTTGGACATTCTGTAGCTGATGATAAAATTTTAGTTACAGAAGCTAGGAATTTATACTTTTTTCATTCGCAGGTAGCGAGATACTTTGTTGTCGTTGGTTTTTTTTTTCAGGGACTAAACCTATAAAATTTGCAACAGTGTGTCACTAGGTAACACGGGATTCTAAGTTTCTTTTGCTTTATACGTATATCTATTGGAAAATATCTGACAGGTAATCTTATTTTAGCCGATCGCATTGGTCGCGCGGTCTAAGGTGTAGGTCTGCGGTCGTTCGCTTGCTGGGTTTGCGGGTTCGAATCCCGCTGGATTCATGGATGTCTGTCTCTTGTGAGTGTTGTGTGTTGTCAGGTAGAGGTCTCTGCGACAGGCTGA
>JAKCWW010000084.1:59236-74950 GCA_026260175.1 Reticulitermes lucifugus
CTCGACGAAACGAGGAGGCCCAGGCCCATATAGGGCTGTCGAGCCATACAAACAAAAAAAAATATATATATATATATAACGTCAGTTTTCATTGAGACTGTACTCGTAAGTCTCTACTCACGGCCGGCACGTACCTCCGCATAAGCACGAATTCCCAACCCACTTCATCAGTCCAGGATATGAGAAGCTTGTTTATTTTTTTAAGCCAGTGGTCAATTAAATGGCCGCCCTACCGCCACCGCAAGTAAAACTCTTCCCCTCCCTTCCAAAAAACCTCTCACTCCCTTCTCTGTACTTTGGTGTATAAAAAGGGCTTAAAATAAACATTGCTTCCAGTGAGGTCTGCTTAAAATGGGAATACGTTTGATTAGGCAATGTACTGTAGTGTATATAGCAAAAATCAAGTGTTTGGTGTAGGAGAGGCTGCGCTATAGTTGGAGTTAATTTGCGCAGAGACCGTCCTAAAAAATGTGAAGAGGAAGACTGGTTAATTAAAAACCGCAAACGAAAAGAAAATATTGAAAGGTTTAGAGAGCAAAACGACAGCATTCTGCTTTGCATTACCATTCCATTATTGTTGGTCCTGATTGTTCCACTAGGGTTGTTGTTAAATAACGAAGAACGTAAGCGCTGTTTGCTTAGGCCTTTATTGCTTGTCACTGTTTATTGTTAACATTGGTTTCATTAACGGAATTGGGCATTACGAAACTTAATTATAGCATGACTTAAGAAGTAAACAAAATAAATAAACCCGCTGACCAGAGACCTTCTTGAAAGGTGATTGTCCCTACACTGGTTAGGAAATATACGTTTTTATGGAATTATAAATCTATTACCATATTCGCAGTAGTTCTCTACTGGACCACAGCCTGTGGCATGTGAGTCCAGTGTACATCCTCACATCCTGCTTCTTTAAGTTATGTTCCATTCATTCTCCCATACATCCCTAATTTCAAAGTGGGTCCATTCTCCAGTGTGAGCTACATGCCCGTGCTAATCCAGCATGTGGATAAGGGGCCCATGATAAAGACCGTTTTCCAGCGGAGGTTAGGAGAGGAACATGACTAATACCTGTCAGAATTTGTGCTTGTTTCAACTCCTAACACTCTGGGCAAATTCTTTTACACCTGTGCATTAAATATGGTGTAGTACCATTCTTTGCCTATCTCGTTGGCCGCGCGGTCTAAGGCGTTAGTCTGCGGCCGCTCGCTTGCTAGAATTACGGGTTCGAATTCTGCCAGTGGAATGGATGTCTCTCTCTAGTGAGTGATTTGTGTCAGGTGCATGTCTCTGAGTCGGGATGATCACTCATCCAGAGGTGTCCTACCAAGTGTGGTGTGTCTAAATGAGTGTGATCGTGAAGCTTCGACAATTAGGAAGCCCTGGGTCTCTAGGGGCTGTTGCGCCATGGAAAAAATTACATTCTTTAGCTTACACGTTAATGAACTGAAGGGATGTACAATTTTGTAGTTGACGGTCACAAATGAAGCACCTTCTAATAACTATACTCCTAATATTGCTGTCTCCTTAGGGTTCTAAAGGTCAGAGATTATATATCTTTGGTAGAAAGGTGAATACTGGACCAGTCGTGCCAACAGTTTCCTTAGCTTATTAGAACTTTTATTAATATTTACACGTTCTAGTCCTAAATCAAGCCACAAATGTTCAAACTCTTATAAATTTCTGCGTCCGTGTATTTATTATTTTTTGTACAGGTTTAAAGACGTTTCGATTTACATGGGCGTGTGACTTCAGCTGTCAGGTACACAGAAGAGGGAATATCTTTCCTATTTTCCGTTTTACACACAAGCGTAAAAAAATTCAGTCATCTGTGGGTTAAGACATTGTTGTTCGTGAGAGGCAGAAATGGCTATAAAAATCGTGTGACCATAATAAAGAGAAACATAAGAAACACGAATTCTCGCAGTCCACAGTGAAATTTGTAGTGCATGTTTTATGTAGCCTGTAATTTCTGTTTAAATTTCATTAGACATTTCATTACTTTTCCATACTAAATTATATTTCAGATGGCCAGCTTCGTGATATGTTTCAAGGAGCATGTGTTAACAGGCAGGAACTTGAAATATAAAGCATTCTTTCGCTTAGATTTTAAATTCTGTGTCTTTGTATTATTATTATTATTATTATTATTATCCCAATACTCTAAAGAAAAGTAGATGTAATATACTTGGTCATAATTCTCAGCCCGACATATTTCGAACGATCATTTTCATTATCATGAGTGTAATGTGTCACAAATAGCCATTACGAGTCCTGTTAACATATGGTGGTATCCCACACTCCACAATGAATTGTCATTTTAAACTTGAATATAAACGTGTTAAAACTGTTTATAGTGGGTCAGCTGAAGCCCGGATCTAAATCTCTTAACAAATTGTTTAAATATAGCAGGATTGTTTTCATTAAGTCCCTGCCTGTGTTAAGCGAGCCTGTGCTGACATCACGACAACAGCTAGCGCGAAATCATGTGCACATTGATCAGCGCAATTCTGCAGTCAGGTAAAATGGAGTGTTAGCATAGTATGTCACTTTTTTATTCGTAGCAGCTTTAATCACGTGACAAGTAAAAGGGCCGTGATTGGAGGTTAGAATATTATGAATTTGGAGATATGTCACCAAAGAGGAATAAAGATGCTCATTTCGTCACGTGTAATCTGTATCTCTGTGGTAATTTGGTGAGACCCCTAATTAAGGTCGTTACAAGAGACGACAGTAAATTTATGGAATTATTCCACCTATACACCAGTTGTCGCATGCCTTACGTCTGTTAGAATGTATTATACAGGCCTAATAGGACACAGCAAAACCGATTGTCATTATTTCTTTGCAGAGACCGTCCGGTGTTCAGACACCGTTTCTTTTTCTTTATTAAGTCTAATCACTATCTACGTTATCGCGATGGTAAGATATGGGATTGAGAATTGTGGCCAACAACTAATAAATGTGTTTTATTGGATGGTAAAGAAGACTACCCATCTTTTCCAATTTCTCTTCAAGTAAATGTATAATATTTGTGTCTCAGTTAAAATTTAGCTCCATTCTCCCTATGGTAGGCAGCAGAATTGTATGGTGTAATTTAAAACTTGACCACTGTTGCTTCGTACGACTTTAGCGGTTCAATTACGCTTACAGTTACGGAGTGATTATTTGTTACTCTCAGTTCATTAATTACTAAATTCTATTTGAAAGCCTGCAGGAGTGTACCTGCCAAGATAGGAATAGTTAAAAATTTATGCTGTCAGATACAGGATTGCTGTTAGCACCTTTATTACAGAGGTCAGTGGCATCATCACGTGGGATCGCATCCTGTAAGCTTTGGTTAGATCCTGCATTGATCCTGAATAAATTAATTAAAAACACGAGGCGTGTATTTTAAAATAAGTTTATACTTAATTATTTGTCGTAAAACATTATGTTCCTGATTTCAGATAAGTTAATATATTTAAAAGTCTATGGTTATTTCCGAAAAATTTCGTTCATAACTTCAGCGAAAAAGTATATGCTTGAGGGAATAAAAAATACTATTTTTCAGGGCATTTAAATGTATGTTGTAGTTTTTCTTGTACATATTATATGATAACGTAACTCATAATATTTGGTGAAAATTTTATCTTTGTGGAAAGGTTCAAGCCCAAATGTACGAATACGAATATTTAATTTGGTTTCTGGCCAGAAACAAAGTTCCTTACACATCTGAATGACAATAAGCCTTCCAATTAGTTTCCTCTTTATTTTCTCTTTCTACGCTACTTTTAACATAATCTGAAACCCTTGAAATAAAATTTTTTTCAGTTCAGTAATTTTAAAGTTTTATTCATATCTCGCCCTGTGGACCAGACTTTTAAATCCAGGTACAACTGGGAATGTCAGCTAAAGATATGTTCTATTTCCTTCAAATGCTAATGACGATATATATTTTTAGAAAATGTATTTGTTTTATGAGTTATAATTTCTAGAATACGAACGAAAATGACAATGAATAGACATACAGGAATTAAACAATAGCAGTTAATATCATAAAAATCATGCAATGTTGTGTATATGATAATGAGACGTTCTTTATATACTATTAAGGTATATGTTTGTCTCACCGTGCATTTTTGATTCAATGTTTATAAAGAAACCACCAGAATGCACTTCACTTTCACTTTAATACGTATTAATTAACCCCTACATATGTTTCGGTTTTACGTAAAACCATCCTCAGGGGGGTCAAAACTACGTTATATCACATCCACTGTTAATACAAGTTTAAATACTGTGCAATGTCTTGCATGTTATTACAATCACTGTAAAATCAGAGTTTAAAACATATAAAAATTTTATATAACATTTTATATGATTTATATGGTTTTATATGTTTCGGTTTTACGTAAACCATATATTTTATATGGTTTACGTAAAACCGAAACATATATAGGGGTTAATTAATACATATTAAAGTGAAAGTGAAGTGCATTTTGTTGGTTTTCTTATAAACATTGATGATTAAGTTAATTTATTATAACATTCTCGCACCAAATTCACCGGGATTAACTGAATAAAAACGAGATACGATAATAAAACAGAAAAAATTTACAAATAAGTTATTTGTCATTGACGTAATTTCTAATTGCATGTAACACAAAACCAGCGTATCTAAGCCTGACAAATCCCGGGCGTCAGCTTGTCATGTTACCTAGAAATTTGTTTGCCAGGGTATTATTGTCCCGATTCTTAGTTTGCTAAAATTCCAGCTCAAAAATAATGCCCTACAGAATTGTTCATCTACAGCAGAAGAAAACCTGAACACCTGAATACTTGTTTAGCAGTCATTGCGATTGTGGGTTTAAGTACAATAAGGTTTCTGGGATGTGACGCCGTGTTGACTGGTATTATTTACAAAATTTTGGTTGGAGCCTTAACTGTAAATTACGTTCTTCGTAAAAGCAAAGAACATACTACCACGTTAATTTAGATACCGGTATATGATGGCTAATTTATACCGTTATGACTCTTGCTTATCTTATAGCACTTGGCTCAACAATCCGCCTACGACCGCGAATTGAGGTTATGTATGTAGTGCTAACAGTCAGACATGCGTCGCAATGTGAATTACATTGGAGCATCTCGTGTATCTGTACAACACACACACACTAATTTCAGTTTCTACAAAACGTATCGTCGCAATTTCAGAAGGAAGATTCCTGGTGCCCCGTTCCAAACACGACAACAATCTGCGAATAAGTGAAAAGTTTTAAATCAACACATTAGATTCTAGACATAAATAAAAAGCCAAGAGGACATATTCTGAGAGAAATCTAGGCGAAATTACTGCTAGATTCGGGACATCTCCAAGGAAATTTTGGTTCGACCTGAACAGCAAACGGAAGTGTCTGCATCATCAGTAAGAATTTAAAAAGTACCTTTTGTATTTACGTACGAATAAGACAGTTGTGTTTTACGAAATTCACGATATGAAAAGAAGCAAGAGTGTTTTTTTGTGAACTGGTAACTCCAAGCTTCGCATGCTGAAGAAATAGATCGGGACATTCTTTCTCTTTAGTGATAAAGCTTTGTTTTATCCCAGTGGATACGTGAAAAATCCTCGCACTGAAGACGATCTGAAAAGAAAGTTTCAGGATGTACTTTTGTCAGTTTCACCACCGGAACTTCGAGTTAATAAAAAAGCTTTTATGTTATGCAGGCCGTGCATATTCTTGTAATTAATACATCAGTCAACTTATGCACTTAATAAAATGTAAACAGAAGCAAGTATAAAAGTATGTTTCGGTACCGGGATGCCATCATCAGGGATATATTCAGAACAAAGGAGTACAAGGCCAACAACATCTCGGTATTGCGTGTCCCTTCTTAAAGTGATTAAAATATTAAAATTCTAAAACTGTAAATTGTCATTGTAATTTTATATCTATTAACTTTACATATTTTAGAATTTTAGGAGGAGGGAAAAGTGTTCTCACAACTGTGCTAATGAAAATCCGAGATTTCTGCAATGTTACACACTGTAGATTAGTAAGTAGTCAGCCTTATCGGTGGAAGGTATTGCCTCCACCTTCAGGGTCCAACAGACGACATGGTGTAACATTCCAGGAAAATTTAACCTTTGACAAGTCTGTGATATCTTCAAATATTGAATGGTATATATTTACTGACATTTTGGAAGATCGTACTTTTCTTGAACATCGGGTTAAAATACCAGACAAGGGCCCCTTTAGTGTGTGTGTGTGAGCATGGGAATATTCTAAAAAATAAAACTAGGCAAAATTTTAAGCAAAACTTTTCACCAGTACAGATTTATATTTATCTTGAATTGGAAGAAACCCAAATATCATTTGCGAAATCGGGCCTTTTGGACATTACGCTTGAAAATAAACAAAATTGGTTTCATCAATCATAATGGACCCAAAATTTTGAGTATGTTGGACTACTAATTTTACCGGACGCAGTGCTTCGTTTTCTTCGGTTTTTCTCGCTATGGAAGATCTGTTGTCAGAGGTAGGGTGTTTAAATGAATTTTAACCAATGTTGCATGCACTGTTCTGTGGGAATGGTCGTATACTACAGAAAAAAACTTTTTTATTGACTGACAAATCACAGAATTAGAAGACACGTTTTCCAGAAATCTCACTTCTGGAAAAAAGACACACTGTGATGTCCAAAAGAGTGAGTGAACGCAGTTGTACTCAATTCGTTATCTCCATACGTTAAGGTACCTTCCTTGCATCACTGAAAAACTCACTTTCGTCTAATGCGAGATAGTGCACCTGTTTACGATTGCCGTTAAACTTCGAAGTCTGTGTAGTACAGTGACTTCTTTGGTGATGATGATGTTGAACATGATGTTGATAATGATAACAATAATGATGATGATAACCTTAGAAACTTCTACAGTGTCGTCCTTCAATAATGCCTAGTTCACTCAAGGTCATCCTGCTTAAAAAAGTTAATATTCGACAAGGCTTAACATCCTGGAGAATTTGCATCTTCATCATTAATAAGTTACTATAAAATAATTTGTAAACTTACCTTCATCTTGACACACATATAGACGCAAATGTGAGAAAACACTAAATTCTCTCCTTATTTTATTTGTGGTGTGCCTTCATCAGTACAGTCGAACATACGTCCACACTGGCAGAAATGCGACACAAGCTTCGTCTGAACTGGCTCGTCTTCTCTAAGGTTAGCTCCAGTCTCTGCCTTCTTTGTGTGACTTGTCTGGTTTAGTCTGATCTGATCTGGTTTGGTCTGCTATTGTCTGTCTGCACGCTAAGTTTGTGGTGTCTTCACCCACATTTTTCAGGTTTCAAATCGTTTTATGTTGACCAAACCATATGACTGAACTTTTGCAACGCGTCTTCTCACATTCTACACTATTTATTTTTATAATTGCCCTGATACGATATATTTAATCTGACACTTATAGAATCAGCAGCTAACGATGGATTCACTGCACTAGTTATACGGTGTTATATGGCAGGTTGCTTATACAGATGATTCTTAAGGGACGCAGAAATATCTGTCTCTGCGTGCTTATATTTGGAAGAACTCTGAAAAACAGCGAAGTGATAATTGTCCCGGCACAGAGATTGAAAACATAAAACTTTTATACACGATAAAAAAATCAAGTACTACATCGAAACATTTATTCTCATCAGTTGATACGATATTGTAAACTAGCATAGGAAAGACCAGCAAGAATATTTCGCAACAAAGAAGATATGAGGTAGAGTTTGGGTAATTAAAATTTCTCATGGGACTGTACAGCAGCACAGGTTACAACGGTGGGATCAGAAACTAACGAGCAGAAGTTTTGTAACTTTTGGTAAACCAAAAAACTAAAAATTTTCGGATTCCCTCTATTGTCGTGTAGATTTTTTAATGATCTCGGCGGCAGCGTCTCATTAACTAACCGTGCGCAGGGCCCTCATTAATATACAGCTGTCGGCAATTCTTCAGCACAATGGGCTGTGGGGGGAAGGGAGAGCGCCATAGTTAAAATTAATTAGACACATGACAATGCGGAGGCATTGTGTACCAACTTTAACATTTACAGGATTTCCACCAATAGTACTTGCAAATTTACTTGTACAGAAACACGTGTCCGAGAAAACACAACGAATGATCATAATTATTACTATTATTTCTACGTTTTGCTTTACAGCTAATTATAAGTTCATCACTAACCATTAAAATTACAGCCGTCAAAGTCTTACGACGTTGCAGTAAACTGCCTTTAATAATATAAGTTGAATACAGCTTTTAAATAAGGCAGTGTTTCGAAGAATACTTTTTTTTCATGGAGAAAAGGCGTTCTGTAAGATCGGCCGAGGTATTGCGCCACCGAAATAGATTAATGACGGTGTTTCCCCAATCTGCAAAAGCATAACTTTAACAGCAAAGATTTCCACAATTTTACGCTATTCTCAGAATGCCTCAGACCCCATAAAAGTCGCCCGTCCTACCGCATCTGTAATAGACTACTTCTAGTAAGACACTTCGGTCACTAATATTGTTTATAATTGGAATTATGTCATAGACAAACACAAAAATTATGGTGCCCCACAAAGTCAAGAGTGACGTCCATGTGTTCCACAAACACTGTAACAACAGCCATGCGTTCTGCCAAAAGTATCACGATGTCCAAATGCTCGGCAAGGTGCAGCGTCAGGTCCCAAGATCTCCTCAAATTTTATCTTGAGATCCAGGCGTACCGCGGACATTGCTATGATCCAGAATCTCCGCAACGAATGTCGTGAGTTCCAGGTGCTCCCACAGGAACATCATGACTTATAGGTGCTCGTCTGGAGACTCGGGAACTTCCTGAGTAACATTACTGACAGACATGGTGTTCTCTCGCATACAAGTTTTATTTCCTACCACTGCACAAAAGTAACTTTTATGCTCTTACATGTTTCGGCTATGTGTTGTAGCCATCATCAGGGAGCCAGTAATATAATAAAGACATAAGCAGCGTATTTTGCATCGCTAGATGATAATATATATACATTAGGTTTTTATACAACAGTTAGTGCAGTGACCGAAAATAAAACTTCTATGTGTACGGCAACTGCACTGAATATGTGTAACGCTAAGTGTGGTTTTCCCTCATTCAGACCGGCTCTGTGAATGCAAAGGTTAAAAGGCCGCAATGAGTTATAGCGCGAGAATTAAGGGTGTGTTGTACTGTCCTCCCCCCCCCCTCCACCACACACACGCCTCAGCGGTTTTCGTGCTGAATTAAGATTTCTGTACCTTACGAAGTAAGACTTTTATAATGAGAGATTTATGGAATTTAGTCCAAAGAGTCGGAAGAGTTTTGAATTCATTTCACTCAAGACTGAAATTCTGACCTCTGTAAACCTTGTATGTAAAAAATAAAATATTTTTTTAGGCGCGTTCGCGAAATTGTGAAAAGCGGCTGTAAGCTTCGTCATGTCTGTTGGTCTGTCCGCATGGAAGAACTGGGCTCCCACTGGAGGGGTTTTTATGAAATTTTATATTCGAAAATTTTTCGAGCATCTGTTGGGAAAATTAATTAAAATCTGACGAGAACAACGGGCGCTTTATATGAAAATCTACGTACATTTATAATAATATCTCGCCGAATTCTTCTTAGAAGAGAAATGTTTGAGACAAAAGTTGTGGAGAAAGTCAAAGCACACATTTTATCTTCAAAAACCTTTATTCGAAATTCGTGCTCTTTATGAGGTAATGTGGAAAACTATTGTAGAGCCGGACAGGGCACAGATGACAATATAATACAGGGCATAAGCTTTGCGTGTTGCATAAATAAGGTTCAGAATACATAATGCTTATTGCTTTTCCTTAACAACAATGTTAGTGCTAAGGAGCCTCAATGTTACGTTAAACGTAAATTGCATGTCTTGTTATGCCTATACATGGAAGAGGGTGTGCTGTGTTGCTTGTGAGTACTCTTAAACTGACTGGAAATTTGTTACAAATTATGGTCGGTTGCTCTCCTTAATATTTTATAATTAAATCCTCATCTACATTGGTTTCAATGTGGCTGGCATGCGAACGTTTGAAATTAAAACTGAGACATTTTAAGGCTTTTAATACATAAAGCTGAAATATTGCAGGTTATGATTGGCCTGTCACCACAACAAAATCAGCAAAACAATTAAGTACTGTAATGAAATGTAATGAAAAATTTTATGCGATAAGACAACATTATTTTATGAAATCAGTGATAAATAATCATGAAGATAATGATTATATTGACAGGAGATGTTCTCGGGATCCTTTCTGTTATTTTGTTTAGAATTTTTGTATAACTTATACTTCCCAAAATATAACTGTCCTTCCTTAATGTTTTGAAGGATGTAAGACGTGGTCTCTTGGTCTGAGGGAAGTGCCTACATTACAAATGTTTGCATTAAATTATTCAGGATAATATTCGGATCCAAGAAGGAAGAAAGGATGAGCCATTAGGATATTAGATAATAGGTCGCTTCCGATTTATGATTTCTTTAATCTACGAAGTGTATAGCAAAGCGCAGACTTATAATACAACCTTTGTCCCCCTCTTCCCTTAAATAATAACAAGAAAGAAACTCCAAAACCATATTTCTGATACATTCAGCTAGAGGGCTTCAGTGATGGCGCCTTCTATTATAATACAGAGAAACGAAGCCAACCAGGTTACCTGTATTGATGCCATGCAGATGGCTCTGCTAGCTACAGATCCTCAGGGATGTGGATATAATGACGGGGATGCGTGGACTAGTTCTTATTGAACTAATTTGTGACGCCCCGTTGTGTATAAAACGAGCCTCAAGCAGTGTGCTTCGGAGAGGCAGATATTCATACACCGGTATGAAAAAGGAGAGACATTGAACCAAAATCGATATTGATACCTGAACATCATTGCGTGTTAGGGGAGGGACTTAGTTATGTGATTTGAATTGATTGATGGACTGCCTGTAATGTTAATGCCTATTTGTTAAGCATCCGTAGCATTTACTGCGTTCTGTCAAATAGTGCCAAGTTAGTCTATCTTAAAATATTTATTCTTGAGTAATTTTTCACATAATTAGCTCTGAACGATATAGACGGACGTATGGATCTACGAGCATGTGTTTCCTTACATTTCACAATGCCTAAGCTTCGAATTGCCTAGGTAATTTCTTTGTGTGTTTTTGGTAATTGACATGTTATTATCTCCTGCTGATCCCTCTGTTTTTTTCTCTCTTTTGTCCTATCTCCCTATCGAACCTTAATTTATTTCTGTTGCTTATCCATCCTAAACCTGTTACTTATCTTCCTGTATACCATCAATTTATCTGTTTACTTTTTACTTTTATGAGTTGCACTTGCAGTGCAGGGTAACGTTTTAAGTCAGTATCATTATTTCGGTAAATTTCTGATCGTGAAGATGCTTAACTTTCATCAACAAAATGAACAGTAGAAGACCACAAATGTCGTAAGGGATGTAGGCTTCTCCTTCCAAACTTCCTTCCAAACGCCTTCCACCCATGCGACCATTATTCTATATTTCGGACAGAATTAGCAAGTATATTGATGCAAAATTTGAGATTCTCAAAGCGGCGCTGATGAAATTTTCAGTCCCATGAGGTATGACGCCATGTATATTGGTAACATAATAATCTAAATCGCTGTCATTTCGCAGAAGATGGAAAGTTCATAGCTTATGGATCTGAGATAGTATCACGTGATGTTTTACATCTTGTTTGGTTCAGAGAGGAATTTAATTAATTTACCTTGAATTATACCTTTGCAGTTTTCATTAGCAACCTCAAGTGAACAAAAATTTGGCCCAGGTTATAATGGCTCATCTCCAAGTACTCGTATTTCAGTGCGCCCATCATAATTAAGAATATAGAAGAGGAATTGTTAATATATGTGTATATACTTAGATAAAAATAACAACTGACAGAAGATAGTAATTACTTTAAATAAGTTGTAGCCATTAGTGTGAAAAGCAGTGGATGAGTACTGGCAAAAGCCCAGTGCTGTCAGTTACATCAAAAAAGTGTATACGACACTCTACAAATAAATTTGAAATTTGGAATTTAAAATTAATTATGTGTATGCTCAATATCTGACAGAATTCTTGTATCCGCTCAAAACACTCTTTTAATCGGAGAACAAATTACTATTTTCTTTCTTATCCTTGTAGTCCAAGATCAGTAATAGTTGTTAAATTCAATTATGTCTATAGAAAAGTCTCTAATATGCTTGTCTTTGTTGTTGTTTCGATATCATTAATTTACCTTTCAAATATTCACTGTTTTCTTTCTTGAAATGTCTACCAGTTTCAAGCCTTATATTACGTTGCATAAACCCCATTACATTGGCTCTGGACCTGTAAACTTTACACTTCCTGCAGCATTTAATATTGTCACATTGGTACTGCTAAAGCTTCAAGCTCTCTGTTTCGTTGGGTGAGATTTTCCCGACGTTTCAAAGGACCGTATTGCCTTCATCTTCATGGTTATGCTGTCTCCTCTCTGTTTTCTTCTTCGACTGTTTGATTCTAAAGTTAAAGGCATTGTGACTTTTTGAAAAGTCAGGAGAAACTCACCCAAAAATACAGCCTCACATCCAAGAAGTTCTCATTCTCCATTGCAGTTTAACTTGGTTCGTTTGATCTAATATTTCTAAACATCTTTTTTTATCAAAACGTGATTTATTTCTTCACTTCCTAATCAACTAGACTGTTTTTGGCTGAAATGTCGATATTCGCTCAAATACTGTTCAATGCTCTACAACACCATTCGTTTTCCAAAGCTGCAAATCTGTTTCTTGCATTTACTTAATACTCTTATTTACTTTCCACAAAATTTACCTTCTTTTGTGCCGTATTTTTCGATGTCGTTTTTCCGTTAATCTTATACCCACTGACAATCTTTCCAGCATTTCTGCAATAACATACAGTGATTAGTTGTACAGTCAGCTCCTCTGAAAATTTGGACATCAAGTGTAATTGAATGGCATTGTCAACCTCTGAATATGCTACCAATCTGACAGTGTCTCTTATTATTATGGACATTCAACTATATTTATCAATATTGCAACATAAGAGAATCATTTTCTTTCCCATTAAACATTTTGCTGCGACAAAGTGTACTGCACTAACACCATTACAATTACTAATTAAATGTAAAATCACTTTTCCAATTGCCGATTCAAGGTATCTTGTCTTCCTACATTTTCATTGAAATCCTCAGATTATAGTTACCTTCTCAGTTTCCTCATAAATGCTCCCGTCCTTCTCAACACTTTATTTTCAGACGGGATATGCGCATTCAGTGCATTAACACGCCTGTAACCTTTTAATACGCCCTACCACTAAGTAATTACTCTCAACTGTTCATATTTTTACGATATGTGCGAATAATTCTCTCCCTAATTAATGATTCTCTCTTCCGTAAGAAACGTAGGATCACCTGCTTCTTCACTTCCAACCATCTACCAGTTGTCCTTGTAGTGCCACTAAAATCTGTCTTATACTTCGCTAATTTTCCACGAACCTCGCCTATAAAGCCTCCTGACCTTCCCAGGTACAAATCTCACATTTGCTTTCCGATGTTGAGATTGTTTCAATGAATCCAACTACATCATGCTGGATTTGTTTCGTGGAGAGCTGCTGTTTCGCCGACCGACCACCATGCTGCAGCACTGCATCTTTTCGGCTACCAGAACACTCGTTCCGGCGGTCATTCCATGCCGTGGCCACAGTGCTGTCTGGTCCTAGCACCGTGTCTGTGGCTGTGACGTAATGCTGGTTCTGTCTCCAGAGAGGCGGAGAGGCAGCTGCAGTCCCTCGCGAGAAGTGTCAGTCGAACGCCATGCCTTCTGTACAAAATATGACTGTTTGAAGTTCTTTATTAGATTTCGTATCGTGAGGAAAATTAGGTAATGTTTTACTTGTTTTAAAACAAATTATAACACAGCCCATCCGTTGGACTTTGTTTCATTAGAAGAATCCTGATGTTTTTCCTACGTAACGAAGGCTGACTGCACGGAGTCCATATAAAGTAGGTTTCTAAATAATCGAATTTAAAAATGAACGTCTAACTCTTTTTTATTTATTTAAACATTGCCTTTTTAAATTCACCATGCATAGCGTTTGAACTGACGCACGTTCGGTTTCTGTGTAACACAGTTACTTCGTTACAAACATTTTCTAAATTATAATAATTAAGAAAAAAGAATAAAGCAAATAATTTTGCAAAAGGGTTTCTTCTCCCCTACTTCTGGTTTTATCCCCTACCTACGTCTCTTCTCTCTATGCAGTCGCCACATTGAAAAGTTTGTACGTGTTCTTTTTTTAAATACAGGGCTGTACGAAACGCCAAGCAAGTACCTGCGAGTTTTGCGCTTCTCATAGCGGTGTTACTGAAGATTAAAGTCTTCTGGGATGTTACGCAGTGTTCGAAGGGTAGTTAAACACGCTTCGAAGGATTGCAGCATCTTCGTCTCCAGGGTTAAGAATTCAAGCAGTGCTGGAACTACTTACCCGTTGATATGGCCTAAAATCCCAGAAGAACTGAGTCTTCAAATGTCTCCGACATTTAAAAAAGTGCTGCGTAAAGACATTACAGAAAAGTGTCATAACACACACGTTAAATTTTGGCCGGGGTAGCTCAGAGAGTATAGTGACGTAAGCAAGAGCCAGAAAATAGAGGAAACGTGTTCGATTCCCGGCAGAAGAGACGGACTTTTCTGCTCTTCAAAGGGCCCACATAATTTCGGGGCCGATCCAGCCTCCTATTCGAAGGGTAGCGGGGGCTCTTACCTCTTGAATAGAGCACCCTGGATGTTAAGTTGACCACTCGCTTCTGTCTACTGAGGAGGTTAAGAGTGCGTGGAGCTATACATCCCCTCACCACATACACCATCATGGCGTGCACACGGACGACTTTATATTTACCAGTTTAATCCTCTGGCCTACCGCCTTCCACGTCTCACCTACGACTGTAAAGTTCATGTATAGACCCATTTCTGAAACTTCACCTCTTACCGTAATCATAACCTGAGAACAGGTTGCCGAGGAGACTACTTAAACCAGGGAGACAGGTATGAATTTATGTTAGGAAGGTAATCAAATCAAGGAGTTTGAGATAGGCGGCACATTTCCTACGAATGTGAGAGGTGGGAAACACAATTTTAGCCGAATATTTGAAGGAGAGAGTGCTTAAAAGCAGACTTTTCTTTCTGTGGCACAAAAACCCAACTCGAGCCTAGGCCGGCTGATTGTCGCAGCTTCTAGATCATGCACAATTAGACACACACACACAATTAGACACACACACACAATTAGACACACACACACAATTAGATACACATACACGGTAGGACTCCTCTGAACGAGTGATCAGATCGTCGCAGAGGCAGCCTACATACACAACACAAAACAAACACAAGAGACGAACATCCATGCCCTCAGCGGGATTCGAACTCGCTATCCGAGGAAACAAACGGTCTCAGACCTACGCCTTAGACGACATGCCCCCCCCCCAGATCGGTGTAGATAAAAAGATGGTTTGACAGAAATTTGGCCCGTCATTCCATCAATGCTACCGCCTTCCAAATGGTGATTAAGCCTCATCAGCCAGCTCGCCATCATAATCTCTGCCTTAAGCCTCATCAGCCAGCTCGCCATCACAATCTCTGCCTTAAGCCTCATCAGCCAGCTCGCCA
>JAKCWW010000084.1:75188-96949 GCA_026260175.1 Reticulitermes lucifugus
AATCTCTGCCTTAAGCCTCATCAGCCAGCTCGCCATCACAATCTCTGCCTTAAGCCTCATCAGCCAGCTCGCCAACACAATCTCTGCCTTAAGCCAGATATCAGCCTCTTAGCCTGCACTCGTTTCTACTCTGAATAAAGAAATGAACTTGCTATATCCGTACATGGTAACATGCAGTCTTGTAACTTTGAGAGTCTCCAAGCAGAAGCTTTACGATAGCGTGAAACAAACATAGCCTATGCCATATTTAACACCAGGACTCATGAAATATATTTTCGGACTTGTTACTTGTATTCAATTCTAGTTTACTCTGAACCTCGTGATTTGCCTTACCTCCATAGCGCAACTCAACATCCTCCAAAATTTATCATATACTAAAGTATTCTCTACTCTCTACCTCATAACTTTTTTACTTTCTAACGGTTCTAAATATAATTTTTGTGTTAACTTCTAATGTATTCTTTAAGTGATTACTTGCATTGTCTTCGAACATATTGTCAACAGTATTTCTTGCATTAACTTTTAGCGTATTCTGAAACTTGCGATTTGCATAAACTTCATAATGTATCTCAACAGCCTCCTAACGTGTACTGTCTTCTAATATATTTTCAATTTT
Organism: Reticulitermes lucifugus; assembly: GCA_026260175.1. Classification (NCBI taxonomy): domain Eukaryota; kingdom Metazoa; phylum Arthropoda; class Insecta; order Blattodea; family Rhinotermitidae; genus Reticulitermes; species Reticulitermes lucifugus. The sequence goes on from JAKCWW010000084.1 coordinate 75,805, forward strand.
ATATCTGACATTATCTTTATAATGTATCTCACCGTTCTGATGACTTGTACTATATTCTAATATCCCCCAAAACTAAGAAATAGAATGACCATAAATTTTCGGATCCTGCTACAAATTTTGATGATGTCTTCATTTAAGTTGTTCTGTATTTACGATCATTAAAGCTGAGTATGCTCAACAAATGAGTATTACGAAATATCTTTCAATAAGTGAAAATTTATAATCCGTTTTTACAAAGTTTAAATCGAATTATGATTCTAAATAAGCTTCTCCCTTGTCGTTCTTGTTCAGTAATAAAACATTCTACAAAGACGCGGTTGTTTGCCTTCAACACAACTTCATTTGTATTGATGTTAATTACTAATTAATAAGGAGATATATTTCAATCAATCATGGCCACTTTCACGCCAACCAGGATCATAGAAACTGAAACTAAGAAAACTGCATTAAAATATGTGTTAATAGTCTAAGATCTCAATCTTACAATTTGTGTAGCCCATGTCGCTTGTCATTCTATTACTGCCAGCAGATACTGTTAATAAAATGTGACATATTAGCAATAATGTTAAAATTTTTATATCATTATTAACGAGTTTTTTTAAATTATATTACAGTTTTCCCTGGAGGTTTTCTTTAGTTCATGGTGACGTGTGGTGTATAGGAAGTAACAGCTGACAAATTTATTTTTCTAGTACTGTAATAAATTATTAAAAAATGTCTGATATTAATAAGTTGATATTTTTATATTCTTTGAATTTAAAGTTACTTAGTGTTTTGTAGGCGAAAATGTACGTGAGAAATATTCCAAATTTACGTAAAACTGGAAAGTGCCAATATGATATTCGCAGTATATCTATAATTCTTTTAGCATTTTTTTATCTGTCCATATTACTTTGTTACATATTGGTGTTCATTGATGTTATACTTTTTAAATGCTGGTATTGACAGTATCAGTCTGATACATTATTTCCTTTCTTATATAGCAATGGAAGTGTTTACATCGCAGTCAGTCCCCTAAAACAAAATAAGAACCAACCACAATCATAACCCCGGAAGCCCGGGTTCGATTTCAATCTGCTCTAAATGAGATTTTTGATAGACAAAGGGCACTGGTACAGCTTTTCTCAGAGTAGGCCAACATCGGTTTTCGCCTGTCAGAGTCATTTCACTAATTTTCCATAGCATTCATCGATATGCTACACGTGACAAAGGGGAAAGCCTGGGAATCTCAGGAAAAAAAAAGACGCTCTTTCTGAAATCTCGAGGCATTAGATATAAAACGACTTTCACTTTTCTTTCAACAATTTCGAAACTTCACTGTAGTAGTACAGGTCGATGTGATTTGCGTCACACACTGTATAAGTTGCATGGCGTTACCCTAGCGCCCGTTTGCCGATGAGGCGTCAGGCATTGGTGAGGGGAAGGGGTGTTGTCTCTTCCACATGAGAGTCTCATTAAACTAAGGACCTTTTCCACCCTTCCTTTCCGACTACACACCTCTCACCCTCTAAGCTAACCCCTGCCTGAAACCATCAGGAAATTCTAATTGGACAGAGCTCCTGGACCACGGGAGATGCCTCTCTGTCTGCGGGCCTCTGTGTCTCTGCTTCCGGTTGGGTTACAGCGCTAGTGATTTCGGTCATTTATACACTTTTTAAAATTGTGTTTCATTTTAATAAATGAGGTCCTGGTACGAATTGATCTAAAAGAAGATCGTTCTTGCAGGTTATGATTTATAAAGGAGCCTCACCTGTCTAATATTATACTGTAAGAAGACGATATAAAGTAAGCGACGAGGAGCAGCAAATCGTAAAGTCACATGACTCGATGTAATGACATAAGCAATATGCAGGTACGACAGTTTGGGTGTTCACTGCCCCACGTTACAGAGAATTAACAAAGTGCATCGGTTTATGTAGTATTCCATCTGTGTCCGTAAAACTTTTTTTCATTACAAAAATTTTTCTTATTCTGATATGAAAATAGCTGCTGAGAGTGACGTCTCCCATCATTCAGGCACAACGGAGTGATCTGCTGCGTATTTTGTAGGCACTCAACTTACAACTTACATAAGCCCAATGAACACAATATTTGTATTTATCATAAAAACAACAGAAGCACGCCCTCGTTAAATAACACCTCTTGTTACACAACTTAGTGGATTGCAAAATACAGTTTCTAGCCACTCTCGCTAAAAAGGGAGGGGAAAAATTTCGTTAAGTAAAAAAGAACACGTGTACGAAAACATTTTTCACGTACCAGTGTAAAAAAAAACCTCATCAGGACTGAACTGCGGTGCTCACAGCAGACTGGCCACTCGCCTTTGGAAGTTTATATCACAGTTAAATCCAGTTCACGTCTTTAAAAGTGATATCTCCAAAATCGAATTTAATTTAATCTACATGTTTACAGTTCGGTCTCCCAAATATCTTATTTGCTTAGAGTTTTCCTGCCAAACAACCGTACATTTTTTTCAAACTCTAAACTTAATAAGTAATTTTGCATATTGTCTTGTTGTTTTTCTCCTTTAAGTCCGAAAACGTCAGTTTATTCTTAATATTATTCATAGCGTAAAATAAAGGCTGTAATTAATGCCTCTATATTTTTACGTAAAGAAACATAAGTATAACAATTTCTAATGTGACTGCACACTTATTTATATTCCTTTGTGTTTTGTGTCCCTGAGGATAACTTGAAACAAACCGAAATACGTAGGAGATTGAAAAATATAAATTTTTAACAACATCTAAATGTACTATTTTGTTGGATTTTAATAAATAATAAAAATACTTTATTTTATATTGTATTTGTTACAGAGATTTGGAGAAAAAGCTAAAGAGTGAGATCTCCTGTACAATGAATGTTCTAAATATTTTATTGCGTGTATTTTTTGGACTAGATATCTTACCCTGAGATAAATATATATTTTGTTTTATTTCTTATTTATTTATTTATTTATCTAGATTATATTAACTGTCTTGTCAGTAACTCGGGTGACATTTAATAATGTGTTTGAAATAATGCAGACGAAACTGTTCATGCGTTGTTTATGCTATCGTCACGGCATTTTTCAGAGTGATTTGAGGATAATCAGAAAAATAAGGTAGTGTGTTCAACTGAAATTCGGAAAAAAGATAGACACTTTATCACTGTAATGAATTTGGCGCCTGTGACAGAATAAATTAACTGCAAGTTCAACATTGGGTGCGGCAGAGATGGACAAAGAGGATGTGGAAAATTACGTAACAGCAACTGAAATTGTTTCAGTCGAGGTTCGAATATTGTAACTATTTGAAGTGGAAGATACTACCTAACATGTTCCTACCTTATCTAAATGTGAGATTTAGGGCACTTTACATTAGCTGAATGCATCTCATCAGCCATTAAAAGGTACTCCTTGCAATTTTTTCTTCCCTGTGGCGATAGATCCCAACTCGAGACTAGACTGCCTCATCGTTGATGTTTCTAGATGACACACAATTATAGACACACACACACACACACACACACACACACACAGTAGGACTCCTCTGAACGACTAATCAGCTCTTCGCAGAAGCCGCTACCTACACAACACGCAACAAACACAAGAGACAAACATCCATGTCCTCATCGGGATTTGAACCCGCGATCTCAGCAATAAAGCGGCTGAAGACTTACGCCTTAGACCACGCGGCTACAGGGATCGGCGCTTCCCGCAAATAGGGTCCTAGTTAATTAATTAATTAAAAATTTTTCCTTATTATCTGCTTCGACAAATCCGTAGGCTGAGGCTTTTACCACATTGCAATACAATGTATAAATATGTCGGCATAGACTAGGAATTCTAATTTTCTTATAGTCGCTATAGTAGCTAGCCACAGTTCCAACTTCAAACGGCTGTTTCTGTGATTTCATGCAAAGCAACATCATCTTCGCTTTGTTAACATGCTTAGAAAGTGTTCATAGATGAGATGGTAAGTTAGCTTTCAAATCCTTACCTACGTTTCTGCGTGTTTTACTGGCTTCAAAAGCCAGCGAACCACCCAGCCAAAGTATACTTTCCTCCCAAAAGAGTTAAAGATGTATGCTTCTTGAGCACTAGTCTTTATTATGCCCAAGTCGAGGTCTTCAACCAAGCCGGGAAATCTTCAGCGTGAGCGCAATCCCCAGTTATAGTGGAAGATAGTCTGTTCTTGATCCCAGCGATGCGGTCAAATGCAGGAATGGCTAAACAGAACGAGAGACGTCGACTTGCGCTTAGCGCAATCTCCGCCTTTAGTTCGCTCTTTGGTTGGTCCTTATAGAGTTAACAGAGTCCTTAACAGAGTGAACACGTTTCTTTGCGACAGAAAATGCAGTCCTACTGTGTGGTCCGGTGACGCAGACAAACTGTGCCTGCTGTACTCCTATCACTATAGCGAAAAGAAAATAATGTCACAGACAAGAGGTCAGCTGCTACATTTGCGACAGTTTGTCGTATGTAACGATGCTGTATCAGTTTATTTTCTTACAGGCTTTATTTTACCTTACCAAGACCGTGTTTAACATCCTAGGTGTGATCCTCAAAATTGGGCGTAGATAAAAAGGTGTAAACCAAAAATGATAGTCGCATAAGAAAAAAGATTTAAATGCAAATAAATCAGCCAAAGGGCGTTAAATCGAAAATGAGAGGGCGTAAATTAAGAAGGGATATAAATTTGCAAGGGCCTTGGAGAAAAAGGCGTGAAACAAACGGGCGTTAAACAAAACCTTAGTGGTTCAAGACGTTTTCTGTCTTGCCCGTTCACTCTGCATAGACCCATCTTCTTAATACATTCAAAGTAAAATCCCCGAAAGCGTGACTTCGTGGTTGAAAAAACTACGAAGTAGCGTGCCCCTACCGTCGTACTGTCATCTAGCTTCATGTAATGTTCCGGAAGTCAGCATCTTCTTGTGCATCGTGAAGTTGTCCTTGCTTACGCCATCACTGCATAAGGAGAGAAGGAGGTATAGCTCCATACATTCTTAACCTTGTCACTAGATGGCGTAATACATATTCTTGTTTCACGCCGCTTTTACTCAGGGGAAAAGCACCTGGTAACAATTGAATAGGAAGCTCTGTGGGCCCCAGAGCCGAGATGGACAGTTTCATGGAAAGAGAAATTTCTTGCCCCTGCCTGGAATCTGAGAGCCATTCCTCGGTAGCCCACACAGTAGACTAGTCATTATATTGATAGAGCTGTCCCAGCTCTTTAATTTGCATTGTTGTACAGAAGATAACCATCTTCACAGCAAATAAGTATTAGTTGGGTGCATTATTTTCGAAGCATTAAGTCACTATCACTATTTACAATAACATTACATTGGGACAGTGAAAAGCGAACCGGGTAGCGGGGCGAAGATGCTTCGTGTTCCTGGCATTTCCCGACATCTTCTTAAAGTGTTTCTCATTTACGGACAGGGATAAACACCAAATGACAGACTTTTGGGTTCTTACACCGCGAAGGTCGAGGTTTCCGCAGTGTTCATGCTCAGGTCTGATCAAGTCGTGAGCAAATTAAGACGGGAATGCCTTGAAGATAGGCACAGAATATGAATACTGCATTAAAATTTGATAAGGAAGCCTGGGAGAAAGAAACCACATGGTAGTCTTATGCGTAGATGGAAAGATACTCATAACATTCTTACTGACCTTAACAAAGCGTTGTTAAATGAACTACAGTGAAACTTTCCTATAACGGAACTTCAATGAAAGAAATTTCTTCCTTTGCAGGAAGGTTTCTTTTTATACAAGTACCTTAATCATGGATCATGGGCCTCGACAACAGCCGGAACGTAAAGTTTTTCCGCTAATGGCGGGTTTCCATTATGTCCAGGTTCCCTTCGAGACAGGTCTCACTCTATAAGAAAAAGAAAGGAGGGAATTTCTTAAGCATCTGTTAGCTTCTCAAGAAGAATTCTGCCACCTGGAGTTTGTTTTGTGAAGCGTATAGAATTGCAAATGAAACAGATTTTTAAACTAGCTCATTCCCTTCTTGGAGCAAAACTGTGGTTGTTCGATCTCTGTGTAACAATGCGTTATCCATGTGGCCTGCGGGGGACTTTCCTGGAGGCCAGTGGTCACTGCACCACCTTGACTCCTGCGTTACCCACAATGCAGTAGCGTCAAAACTGCTTTGTCACAGTGAATACAACTTCTTAATTTAACGCCCTGTTACTTCGTAGCTCATAATGATCCCATAAAATCCAAAGTTGCTTGTTCTGTGACCTTCACTGACTGACTTCTCATTGCTCCTTTTTTAAGTGCACAAGGTCCAGTCTGGACTCTACTAATCTGAGTGGCTGTATGCATTTCTTTATTTGAGAATGCTTCTTCAGCCATGTTTTACAGATCAAGTGCAGTTCCTAGATATAGATGTCTAAATTTATTATTACATGTTTGACCACGAAACCACAACTTGAGAAAAATTGTAATAAAATTACGCTACAGGTAAAGGTCAGCTCATGACATGCTTATGCAGGCACAGGGCAGAGAAAGAGGTGTAGTTCCAAACCTTTCGCAACCCGCGAACTAGAGGATGTGGATGATCAACATTAGGCCGCGGCAGTTTTACCCCGGGGAAGACCCGGTACCCATTGTACAGGAGCTTGGGTGGGCCTCAGGGCTGGTCTGGAAACCATGGAAAATCTTACCTCGACCGGGATTCGACCCCCAGACCATCGAGCTTCTAGCGAGTGAGATGCCCAGACGTAGTATGCGTAAGATGCTTCAGGTAGACTTGACTGATACTTTGGATAATTTTCTATGTAGACTTCACTGACATTTTGGATCCTGTCTTATGTAGACTTGAATGATATTTTAGATATTGTGCTATGTAGACTTCACTGCTACTTTGGATACTGTCCTATATAGACTTGACTGATATTTGGGATACTTTCCTATGTAGACTTGACTGATATTTTGCATACTGTCCCATGTAGACTTGACTGATATTTTGCATACTGTCCCATGTAGACTTGACTACTATTTGGGATACTTTCCTATGTAGACTTGACTGATATTAGGGATACTGTCCTATGTAGACGTGACTGATATTTTGCATACTGTCCTATGTAGACTTGGCTGATATTTGGGATGCTGTCCTATGTAGACTTGACTGATATTTTGCATATTGTCCTATGCAGACTTGGCTGATATTTTGCATACTGTCCCATGTAGACTTGACTAATATTTGGGATACTGTCCTATGTAGACTTGACTGATATTTGGGATACTGTCCTACGTAGACTTGACTGATGTTTAGGATACTGTCCTATGTAGACTTGACGGATATATGAATACTGTCCTATGCCCAGCCTTAAAGATCCACACTGTTTTGGAGACTGGATCTCTGCCCGTCTTCTCGTGAAAAGGTAAGAATAAGAACCTGCTGTTTTGGGTCTGCGAGAAAAATCGAGGCCACTTCGCCAGTGACAGAAATTAGCCCTTTCCATTGGACCGACCAAAGAAGATTTTCATCCTCATCTTTCTACCAGAAGAAGGAAAGAGAGATCCATTCTCAAACTTTGTGGTTATTTTTATCCTGAAAGGCATAATATCCAAAATGCCAGTCTATTAGAATAGACCATCGTCAGAATTCTTGGAAGTTGAATCACTTAAGAATGCTTCATAATTTGATACCCGGGAAATAGACTGGAATTACAACTGAATAGAGACATATCTGGCTCAGGATCGTATACTGTGATTAGCAACAAGTCATCAGGCTCTGCTGACATTAGTAAGCCTCTCTCATACGACTTCTTGCTTCTAGTTATTGATTTGCTTCTGTCCCTCCTTTTTTTTTTACCAAAGAGGCATAGTCTCAAATTGTACACTATGTGCAAACACTTATGTTTGTATTTTGTATGTCAGAAGCAAGTTAAGTACCCACAGCCTTCATGTTTGTCTTTATGTAATTTTCTCTGCCTGCTGTTAATTCAAATTTCTTACATCTAAATCTTCTTAATAGCCTTCTAAATTTCAAATGCTCACAGACTAATTTCGGCATGGATAAAAACAAAAGATACTTTAATACTGAGTGTTTACAGTAAATGGCTCTTAGAAACAATAATCTAATTTTAAGGACATTGCAGAGATGGGAATTTAAATTGAAAGTTAAATAAATCTAAAGTATTAATACTTTAGAAAGAAGGTAAATTAGAGATAAACGGGAGATTCGCTGTGTATAATAAAAATATGTGCGCAGAAGGCGAAAAAAATACTTACACATAATGCTGAAAATAGAGAAGGATGAAAAAAACCAAAGTACTGGAAAAGATAACGAGAATGCAACAGCTATCATGAAGTGGTCAGTGAGATAAAAGCGAAAATTATTGAAACTGCAATTATATGAGATATTAAGTGAAACTGGAATGATGTAGAGTGGCGGTAGAACTGAAAGCTAGAAGGAGAGTATAAAGATATTTACAAAATCCATGATAGTTTTTATAAGAGTCTTCAGATTTCACAAATATGCAGCAAATTTGTGGCTGTATTAGAATTACATAGAGACGTAGAAGACGGACGTTTTTGCGAATAACAGTGAAGTGTTGGTTGTGTTTGTTATGGATGGGTCGTGAGCATATTTTGAGAAAACATTACAGATGGCAGACAAATAATTTAAATATGGAGAGGTGGGCAAATAGCTAAAGGAAATAATAGGGAAATTATGATTATAATATGTTTGACACATACAAATGAAATATAAATTGCTTCCCCCTCCATGGCGCGACAGCCTCTAGTGGGCCAGGGCCTCCTCTTTGTTGAGGCTTCACGGTCACACGCAGACACACCACACTCGTTAGGACTCCTCTGAAAGAGTGATCAGCCCGACGCAGATACCTGTACCTGACAACAAAACACTCAGAATAAACAGACATCCATGCCCCGGAGGGATTCAAACCCACAATCCCAGCAAGCGAGCGGCCACAGTCCCACGCCTTAGACCGCGAGGCCACAGGGATCAGCTTCAAATTGGTTACGTAAAATAATTTAGGGAAGACGCAATGATAAGGATAGATTTTATTTGCCGATATTAGCTGACAATTCGTTGTATCATTACTGCTAATTGAAATATAAATGGCGTAAACACGATTACATTGAGGACTGTACAGGAATTTAGATAAGTGGAAAAATATGACTGAAAGCAAAGATTTGGAGTCCAAGAGGAATTAAAAGTGAAATCGAGGAACAAAAATATTTTTTCCGAGGAAAATGCCACATATAAGTACATTACTATAACTTTCGTATACTGAAAAGTGTAAAGGTTGAATAGAAATAAAAATTAAGCTTGTACGAAAGCACTAAACATCATAACTGTTATGTAGAAATAAGTGTGGGAAAATCCCTATTTAAAAGCGATTTGAATGGGAAAATAAAACCATCGTTATTAAAGACTACAGGACAATAAAATGAGAAATGAAGAAATTATTGGACAAAAGAGCAAATATTGTAACGGTAGATTGCATTAGTGGTGTGGGGTGTGAGTTACAATTGACACAGCAGACCAGTATATATATGTATATACTGAAGGACTCTGCTGTCAGCAAGATCCAGGCTACAGATATTGTTCCATGTCAGGTTTCAAACAACTCGGTAAACAATAAATATAGTCTTCAGCTTCAAAGCCTGGAATACACCAACATTTATTCGCTGTGGCCAATTTCAAATCCGGGATCTGCGTGAGATTTCAAGGAATCTGCCATTAATCTCTCTGAACTTGTAAACTGTTTGTTGATGCCATAAGCACTGCTTTCCGATTTTCGTCAGCTTTCAACCGGTCTTGCTACGAAGGTTATTCATAGATCTTCCTACTTCTCTGTTTTCCTTCACACTGCAGCTACATTTTAGTAGCCCAAATCCCTGCATTCTTGTAAGAACTGACTTTATTTTTTTTATATTTAACTGGTTGTAATTTTGAACCTCTCGCAAATTATTAGTCGGGTGATAAAATCAAGAAGGCTGAAATTGGCGGAGCACGTGGTACACGTGGGGAGAAAAATGCATACAGGGATTTAATAGGAAAACTTGAAGGAAAAAGATAATTTAAAAGATCAGGGGTAGAGGACAGATGATATTAAAATGGACCCGAAAGAAACAGGATGGCATGGTGTGGGAAATGATTTGTGTGGGTCAAGATAGGCACAAGTGATTTCGTCTTGTGAACACAATAAGAAACCTTCGGACTCCATAAAATGCAAAGAATTTAAAAGATTTCCTGCCATACCAAAATTAGTCGCGATTTTATTGAGGCAATTGAGGTATGGTGGTCATTCAACGTACATACTTTCCCAATAACGTAGCATTGCATCCCCAAAGAATGGACACCTCATACACACTACTGCGAAAAGTTAAAAACCCTTGCAGGCAGGATATAGACTAGAGATTTTTTCGTGCAAACATAACACGCCATCACACTTTCACAGCAACATAACGAAAAGAAATATTTCAACAGAACAACTGGCGTCTCGGTTTATGTTGGTGGTTTCCACGATATATGTAGTCAAGATTTTAGATATCTTCATTTTCAGATAATTTAAAATAATATTATAAAGTTGACCTAGAATTAACAATGTAATAGTCTTAAGCAAGGCCATTTCGTATAGCAGTATTTATTCTGATAAAAGGGTTTTTTTCTGTAGTACCAAACATGTTACAAACTGCTAAATTTAACGGGAATAAGGGGGAAAAACATGAAAAGAAACATAATAATGCTCACTAATTAGTCACAACAATGTGTAACGTGTCCATAAGAGAACAAGGTTTGCAAGTTATAAGTTCGTACTTTTTTTTTCCACCCTAAGTTTTAAATATCACAAAAAAGAATGATAATAATGCATATAAAACTAAAAACGTCGTACTAATTAAGGATAACAATTAATATTATTTATATTACAAGAACAATATTTATTTCTATAAAACAAACACCACCGCTTGCGAATGGAAACATGAAATACATCTGTATGTACTTCAGCAAGAGAACATTGTGTACGCTCTGGACTGGAAACAAAAACTCATAAAAATATATCTCAGTAGTGCTTGAAGGTTATTTAAACGAGCTTGGACAGGGGATGCAGCGTCCATTTCATACCCAACTCTCCCCTCGAGGAAATAATAATGTTCGTAGTACTGGCATGTGTAAGGGAGTGCGACAGACCGATGTGCCTCCTGTGGGACAGAGAGAGATGTCTGTGAATCAGAGCCCGCGACGCACGAGTAAATTGCCTCTCTTTCGAGCGTCTCCTTGCAAACGTCATGGAAGCATGTGATGTTCACAGAATAACAACTTCCTCTATCTAAGACAGTCCACACACACCAAAAATTGAACATTCTCATGTAAATCACTAAAGCGCACATTTTGCATATCTCCTTTTCGCGGTTTTACCTTACTCTCCGTAACATTTCTTGTGTCATTTGCAAGATCTGAGATTCTCACAGCAATATGTTTGAGGATTCAAATGTTCGGAGATGAGACATCCTGTCGCTGGGTAAGTGGTTCCCTGTGTTTCAAAGAATAGTGGTGAATTCATCTTCAAGTTTAAGAATTCCAACAAAGACTATAAGGAATATATGTATGTAGATGCACACTAGCCACCACATGGCTTAAATAAGGGCTAATTGCTAAAGTAGGGAGGGGTCAATAATTCAGATCCAATTATATTTCTTTCCTGTTTTAGTCAGTATTTCATACGAATAAGAAGTATAGCATAATGAAGTGGAAAATGCAACAAAAATTAATATTTCTCTTTTTTTTCGTTGTCCTTATCCTTGTACTAGTTCTTGGGACTTATACAAGCGACAACTTAGTGTTTCGTGACTGTTGTTTGGGGTAAAGATAGAGGTATGCCCATTAAACACCATTAAGGCATGTGTAGTGTGTACAAGTTTAAACTTAATATTGTGCATACTGTTGTGCTTATATTTCAAGAGGAAGCTTAATAGTTTCCGTCTCCACAACTTTTATTAACTTCGGAGACTAATATTTTTAGCCTTACACGTAGCTTCCCACGGACGACTGCCTGTTGTTCGACAAGATATCTCATTCTAACAGCCAAAACCATACAATAAATACAACAGATGATCCAATGAGACGTGAAAGTCCTTTCATCAAGAAAGAAGTAATTATCCTAAAGAAACACTAAATTTTTCAACCAAAAGTTTAACTACCTTCATCACTCCAACACACTAAACGTGTATATATGTTATGCAGACAAATGTACACTGTTTTATGTTATTTAACACAATTTTTATTAAATGYTGCCCAACATGTTTCTAGCCTATATAAGGCTCATCTTCAGGGGCTCTTTCGTTGAAATTACAACAGCTAAATTATTGGTATATAAAACTCTTAAAATGCCGTTAGATGTACTAAACGTGCTTCAATGTCAACTATATTTAATAATTCAGAGCCTAATGATAAACACCATCTTGCTTCCTCACAACACGGAATATTTCTGGGAAGTTTTCACTTTATTACTTTATTACTTTAGTTGATGCACTTTATCAATTTACGTTTATATACCCATGATTGTAAGATTGGGAAATCAAACCCTTGACAATGACTCATGTAAATACAATACAGTTTACATTTTTATAAAATAGAGTGGCCTGAAGATGAGCGTTTAATGGTTGAAACGTGAAGCATTGTTAGAACTAACACATTACTCTTCAAGGTTAATAAGAAGTTGTGGAGACGGAAAATATACTTCTACATGAAAGTGGAAGTGTAACTGTCAGCGTCATGCACCGATCATTTTACTCCCCAGGAAGGGCGGATGGACCCCCAGGAAGGGCGGATGGACCCCAAAGCCAATCTGAAGACTTTAGAGAAGAAATAATCTCATCCACCTGCCTGAAATAGGAACTGTTGCAAGAGATTCTTCAATTACACATCGTTGTCTTACATCAAATGTAAAAATTGTAGATCTGGAAGACGTTAATGCCTGATGTCATGTATTTCTCGCTCGTTAGCTCTGTACGGATGGCCTAAAAGAAAGCTGTCTTTGTCAGTCCGTCCGCCAATACACACAATATAACAACTCGAGCGTAGCTGAACGGATCTTCACGAAACATAATATTGGAAGATTTTACGTGATAAAGTCGAAAAATTACAGTTTTTATCCAAATCAGACGTTGCGCATGAAGCCTACGTTATGAATTTCCGCGCACATTTTCAGTATACTTGGGCCCACCCATTTTAAGAAGCCATGAACCGTATTTCGACTCTCAAAGAGGTTTCCTAGGGTATAATATGAACTAGAAATTTGGGTAATTGGATCTAATTTAAGGAAATAGCAGACGAAGTGTAATTATTACTTTGACTTGAAATTATCGCGCCTCATTGAGAGCTATTATTTGAGTTATCTGAATTACGAGTATCTGTACTTAAATAATAAGCAGTAGTTGCTCTATTCTCCTTTCCGACGGTACACGTGACTTCTCCCTTGAAACACAGATTGCAGTTTCCTTTCGCAGCAAAATAACAGTACTGTGCACATGTTAATATTTCGCACAGGAACTCGAATTACATGATATTCGTGAAAGCCAAACAAATTTTATTCTTCTGCATCGTGAAACCTAAGGTTTCTCAGTCTGAAAGGTAATGAGCCGATAAGTATAACATATTCAGCATTCGTAATGCCACCGACGACGAGAGCCGCATTTTATGGCTTAGTGTTGATGTGGGTGAGGCCATTCTAAAGTCTGCAGAAAATTCTAATATAAAATTTGTCAGATATCAGAAGAGAAACTCTATGTTTTTTATCTTTTACTGCCAAAGATTAGAAATGTCACGCTGATTGAATTTCAAAGACAAAACATCTTTTAACATTCAACTCAGTTTTAAGGTTAGAAAACGCATTTAATTATCGCCGTACAAGTATGAACGTAACTTAAGAAGGATTAAACGTTTCAGGGTTTAAGAATAAAATATGATTCCAAAGATACTATAAGGTCTTATTGTTGTAGCTATCTGTGTGGTCGCCATATAAAGGTTTTCAGCCCAGAGTAAGCTTCATCTACCATGCACTAGCTGTCAATAAACCAATTTTTTATGCAACAAAGTTTGACTAGATCATCGGGCAGTCTAATAACAACAACGGCCAACAGATCGGTGGACATCAGTTTTGCCCGCCAATAATCCCTCAGACAAGTCTTATGTTATGTGCACTACGTCGGAAGAAAACAGTAGAATTACCATCCCTATGAGAACCTTCACTGAATTTAATAACTTTAAGAAAAAAGGGTTTGTTTTATTCCAGTAATGCAGTGCTGTATTAAAATGCGATTTTTAAATATCGCTCTGAACAACTATATTACAAACACACCATACACCAGGAAAAACACTATGCACAAGCGTCATCGATTGTAGATCTGTTACTATGATGTGGGGAAAACTTATAATATGTGCTTTGTAAAAACGTAATAAAGAAATTTAAAGTACACTCTTTTTTCAGTGTCTTCCTTAGAGTCACAATTGTTACGCTTTCTTTAGCCTCACCAAAATTAACATTCATGAACTGAAAATGTAGGTTTAGGGGAAAGGCGAAAGCGCCTAAGCGTTACGCTATGCACACACTTGCCAGCCTGTTTCATATAAAATATTTATTTTCAAGTTTCTGTTCAAATTGTTGTTGTATTTGACCAAATTGCGCCCGGTGACTATTCTTGTAGGCATGGTCATCAGACATCTGTCTTGATGGAAATCGGACAGTCAGACAGACACAGCCCCCTCATTATGCCTTAATTTCATGAAGTTGGTAAACAAAGGCGTGATAAAATTTTGTGATGATTTTCACAAAAAATGCCCCTCAAAATAAAGAGAAAACTTGGGGTTCAATTCTCGCTGGAGTGTCGGAGATATTTTCCTTTTACTCTATTTCGCAAATACTGAACTCCGTGGCAGTCTGTCTCCGTATTCAGGTGGTCTGTGTTTACAGTCTTTCTCTACGGATAGGCTGTTCTGTGTGGGTTTTTGTATCTTTTCTTCAGTTTTTCCAGACAAATGTTAAGAAATTTTCCTTAACCCTTCAAGAACATTGGTTATTATGTCTCTGGTAAAGATTGGCACTAGAACGTCACCACGTGTCTACGTAATATACTTGGGTATTACGTACAATTCTCACAATTAAAGAGCGATTTTGCGTTATATTCACCGTGCATCATGCTATCAATCAAAGACTTCACTTTATCAACATATGTACTATATTCTTACAATATTATCGTACACCCCTACATATGTTTCGGCCGGTTACCGGCCATCCTCAGGGGGTCAAAGTGTTTTACTCTAAGAGGATGTACAAACTTTTATAATTGATGTATAGTTTATGGTAAAGTCTTTGACCCCCTTAGGATGGCCGGTAACCGACCGAAACATATGTAGGGGTGTACGATAATATTGTAAGAATATAGTGAATGTGTTGATAAAGTGAAATCTTTGATTTAAAGAGCGATTTCTTCCGTATGCCATGTTCACGGAATGTTTTTCAAGTGTAAGTACATTTTGTTCTCTGTGAGATACAAAATGCGTCTCAATATGTAATGTCAATTAAGACCAATCTTCTGAGTGTTAAGCCAAGACATAACTGTTTTTTTCACAATGTTTCCAGCTCACCGATCATCTCTTCATACCATTCGACACCAAATGATTTATAAAGTTGAAAAGGACATCGTTAAATAAACCAACTTTCAGTACTCAATATTCAGGTCTGCTGTAGTGTTAGTAGCTCTTTTCTCGTGGATAAAGCCGAAGAAGCCCGAGTCACTGCAGTCTAGCACGAACTTAACTGACTAAGGATTATATACGTGCATGGAAATTCATGCATGCGCACAGGTATATTCTCCTTTTAGCGCATGTTTGCGACGAGAAACTTGCAAAAGCGCATTGTCTTTGGAATAAACATATTCTGTCTAAGTAAACATATAGGAATCTCTGGCATAAAGAAGAGCATCACAGACTGGTTCTTTAAAATTTACGAATCCAATGAGAATTAAGTTATATGACTATTCCGCCTAGAGGTACTGATTTTATGGCGCTTATATCAGTTGTTTAATGAGATGCTGAACGGCCCTGATTAAATTTCACCGACTCTCTAGCTTCCAACGATGTGACGTGTGTATGTTTAGGGAAGGTAAAAGGCACTGGAAGAACTGACTAAATCCACAGTAAAACCTGCCAAGTTTCTCTGGTCGAAATTCGAAAGGTGTACATATTATGTTACCACACTGATAATCTGGCCGGCGTGATGTGATGTAACGCACGGTCCAAGCTGGGCTGTTCTTCATTTTAAGCAAGGTGGACTGTTAACGTCACAGCACAGAAAGTTCCCCTCCTTATCTCAGTATTTCATAAACCAAAAACAAAATATTCACTTGGCAAAAATTCAACTGTCATCAGTTATGATCTACTGGTTCTATACTGGTCAGTACAGCTGCAAAACACGCAAAGAAATACAATAATAAAACAAGGATAATTTTAATTTTATTTCATTAATTTAATTATATTCCTGCTTAAATCTTCTTATTGATTCTATGTTTTATGCTTTTATACATTTATGTATTATTTTAACATAATTTATAATCATATTGGTGAAAAACACCTAAGAGGGGCATATGAACACAGAATTTTTACTGGGGTAAAAGTATGATATATTAATTCACAAACGATTTTACAAGGTACGTGTTTTATTGTAAATTATTTATATTCACGGGGTTTGGAGCTAGAAACTTTCTGGAATTGACCTCAAGAGGGCTTATTTTAAACGAAATATGTAGTCCGATTTCACTACAGTTAATATTTAGATATATTCATTTGCGTCAATAAATGAGGTGGGAAGTAATCGCAAATTATTTGTTGCATTGCTCTTGAAAGGTATGCAGGGAGTAGCGCGAAGAAGTGACTAGAACACGCAAGGCCTGAAAATAGCATTGGAGGTCTACTTAGTTTCCTGTTTCTTGTGGCATGGTCAGTCTAGCAAGGTTACATATTTTACATTTTACATACATAAAATATTTTTTCATTTACTTCCGTATAGAGGTAAATTTTACTATAGAAATTCTGACAATGCCAAATTTGTCAGAGATCAGGCCTATAGGAAGAATTTGCAATATGGTAATTTTTTTATATTTAAAATTACGCCTATTTATACACAGTTTGTAGGTAGGTAATATTTATTATCTATCTTAATACCAAATTTCACATTAGATCAACACATCTGCAAGCAACAAATCTGTTGGTGCTTTACATTGCACAAAGAGTCACCTTATCAAAATTACATATTTTTTCAAATCTCTTATCACATATCATTTGAGGGTTTAACACTAATTGCTGCTAGTGTGGCTCCTATTTCCCATGTTAGTGCAGCCGCCATATTGTTATTATTGACTGTAGGAATTTTATAAATTTTGAGGGTTTTTGCCCCGCAAATGCACGAAGTTCTTGTCAAATTTCTCACAAAATTTGTCAATTTATTCAAAAGATGATAAGGGGAAAAAAAGGACAAAGTGTTTTCATAGGCCTATTGTTTTTAAAGAAAGGGAACTGGGCTGAACATTTCTTGAACACATGCCTATCTGGGCGCGGTTTTAGTAAAGGATAAAGAAAAGAACAAGAGATAAACGCTAAATTAAATCGTCACCATTAAAGAAAAGGAAAGCCATGGCCTCTTCCGGTCACAACAATTGTCTCAAAATTTCTGTCGGACGTTTATGATATCTTATGCCCTTTGGTTTGTGTGGATAGAACATCTTCTACATTCTTTTCAATCTTTCTGAATGATCTAGCGATTTCTCAATCCTCAAATATCTTCATTATACTTTGGCCCGTCTTAATCTTTTTACGCAAATGTACGTTTTCCATTCTTCTCATTTGGTTTTCCGTTAAATATAAGCCTTCGGGTATTTGTATATACAATTATATTCGTCTCTATTATTATACACAATTTTAGTGAGATTTGTCTTCGACATTTTACAAGTGTTGTGCCTTTTAAAATCTCAGAGTTTTCGAGATTTTTATTCTTTTCACAGCTTATACCGCAACCTGATCAGATGTTCAGTATATGCTTTCAGATTCTCACGGTATTTTAAAAACGTGAAATGATTATTTCTGTCGGTTATTGAATGCACATGTGTTTAATGACGTCAGACAGACTGAAATGTATACTGCTTAGCCACTAGTGCTTGAGCCTTGTGCCTGTGAAAGTGAAATTGCTGTTTAAAGTTTGAAAACGTATAAATCGCCAGGTTTTGATCAAATTTTGCCTTAAGTGATTAATGCAGTGTGTGGAATATTACCTTATAAAATCTATAACTTAATAACTTTATTTGGACTGGAGAAAAATTGCCTCAAAATTGGAATGCTTCCATTCGTTTAATAAAAACTAAAGTTAGTATACAAAAGGTTTAAATGTGATTACCTAATCAAGAAGTGAGGACTCCAGGCAAAAGGAAAGCTATGAGAATTACGTGCGGTTTCTAGAGTACATATTTATCAAACTGCACGTTAGAACTCTGAAAATTAGCAAAGTAAACCTGTGTACATACATGCAGAATAAATTCTGTGTTTTATGCCCTTCAAGAGACACATCCTGAAAATGACCAAGCTTAGGTTATAATAAAACACGCTATATGGCTCCAAATTCTTGCTATCATTTTATGATAGCTATGTATATATTATATTACACTATATTGTTTTATATCATATTATATCATATTATATTATATTAGACAGTACCACAATGGTATGGCGTTAAACCCAAGGAAGTTTTATTTGGATCTGAGAGGGATAAAGTAACTTGATGTTGGAGAAAGCTGCATAATGATGAATTGTAACTATTGCCATAAATTATTACGACTATCAAATTAAGGACGGCAAGATGTGTGTGGCACGCACGAAAGAGAAGAAACTTGCAACCTGTACAGGTTTTTGTTAGGGAAATCTGAAGGAAAGAGGTCTCTTAGAAGATTTAAACGTAGTGGGATGATAATATTAGAGAGGGGGTTCAAGAAACAGGAGGATTGTTTATGGGCTGGATTCATCTGAATCAGTATAGGGACTGCAGCAGGCTCTTGTCAACGCGTGAAGAAATTCCGAGTTTCATTAAATAGTCGTAATGTTTTCTGCTGTACGACACCATTTCGAATAGTAAATACTTCCAGACATTTTGGAAGACCTCGCTGCTTCTATCCTCAGGATCCACGAAGATCAAATTTAAGCAGCAAGCTCCTCTGAAGCTTCGTTGCCTCTTTATAAATCTACAAGCCTTAATGTAACAGAACGCTAACACTTCATCATTAAAACTGTGAGAAAATCAAATATTGCGTATATTAGGAACGCTTGGCATATTAATTGGGTATGAAATCTATTTCTCTCTCTCTCTCTCTCTCTCTCTATATATATATATATATTACTTTGGGTGGAAATTTTCAGATGTCTGGTTTACTTTGATTCGTAAGAATAAACGGCGCCGAAGAGTTTGTTATATACAGAAGAGTGAAGTCCGGAAAGTCAGCTAACATAATGCGTGAACCATTGTAATATTACATGGACAAAGAAGGACTAAGACATCTCTCCCACAGGACTATTATATTATCCTTACTCCTGCAATAAAATTTGGCCTCAGTCCCCATAGTCTGCAACACACCTCACTGTTGCCTTATATTTCGAATTGCCATCATAAATTCTGCCATAAAATATAAATATTCTTTACAAGTACTTGTTTTAAAAAATTATAAATTCTCTCCGCTATGACCTAAGAAGTCTTGGCCACACACAAGTGACACACATACCCCTGTTTGTCGACTCGAAGTAGTGATATTGTTTTACAAATGTTCCTCGATTTTAGTGAATACTAAAATGTCTACAAAAGAATTTGCATTTTTCTTACTACATATTCTGGAAATTCTTTTTTTATACATTATCGGCCATAGGTTAGTTCTTTTAAGCTGGTAAACTCTCATTAAGTAACAGTAAATACAATAAATATTGGATACTAGAGCCTCTCCCTTTTTCAGTTACACAGAACTTATTCTCTACGAAATACTTTAAAAAATTATTATTTTCTGAGTCCGATATGATAAAGAAATATTTAAAATTCAAATATTTTTTAGGCCTAATTCCGTTATTGCATTTTTCTTTATAAACTTCAAAGGAAGCTTTACCTTGACTAATTCTTTGATAATTATTTATATCACTTTTATATCTTTCCTTATTTATAATTTTCTCTATCCTTCACTTTTCAAAAAGCTTTAGTTCAGCTGAGTAACTTTATCATTAGTGGAAGGGGCATTTTCTATCAAGTCAGTATTTATTGCTCCTGCTGCTACTTTTTCATAATTCTACACTCCCAATGCATTTTGAACTACATTCTCATCATTTATTGACATTCACTACGCTACGTTTCTCTGAATACGCCGTAGATTTTATTAATACTACACCATATAATATTTGTTATTGGGTTTATTTTTATTTTATATTTTTCCATTGTTTTTATGTTTATTTTAAAACTGCTAGTAACATGCTTTCTGTCTCTCACATCTCTGTTTTATCTCTCTTTACATTTTCAGCTACCCTTCCATGCGATACAATTTTACTTTAGAACGATGTTCTTTTTTACTTTTCGCTTGAGAATTTTATGTGTGATTCTTTCCCTTTCGTTATAATTTATATTTCCGTATTCAGTTTTTCAATTTTTCCATCTTCTTACGCCTTAAAATTACAGTTAGTGCTTATAGAATTATGTATTCTATGTATCTTATTCTATTTTTATACTTCTGCTGATCAGATTTCCTTGTAAACACTTTTTAACTCTTAAACGATTTCAATATCTCACAGACGATTCTCTTAATGGAGTTCTCTAGATGTCTCTTTTGATATCTTCTCTTTCTTTGAAGATTTTTCCGTCTTGTTGGTGCTGTTGGCTTAGATATTACCACTAAATGGTCTGAACTGATTTGAAGTCCCCTGCATGTTCTGTGTACTGTATCTGAAATTATGTTTCATTGCTTCTAAGCAGGTTTTTATGTATGATCTGCTATTATGTGTGAAATTAGGTAAATGTATGAATACAGTTGTTCTGTAGTTCAGTAGTATATATGTATGTATGTATGTATGTATGTATGTATGTATGTATGTATGTATGTATGTATGTA
>JAKCWW010000084.1:97041-112469 GCA_026260175.1 Reticulitermes lucifugus
GTATGTATGTATGTATGTATGTATGTATGTATGTATGTATGTATGTATGTGTGTATGTATGCACGCATGTATGTACGTACGTACATATGTTTGTATGTATGTACGCAAGTACGTATGTTTGTATGTGTGTATATGTGTATGCATATATGTATGTATGTACTTTTATATATATACCTATGTATGTATGCATGCATGTGTGCACGCATGTACGTGTGTCGGTATGAAGGTGTATATACATATATGTATGATATGTATTTACACGTGTTTGTGTATGGATGCATATGAGCATATATATATATATATATATGCGTACTATGTCTTGTATTTATTGTGTATTTTACGCACGTGTGTACAGGTATGTATGGCCACGTTAAATATGGAAATGAAATTACGTAATCCTACTTTAAATAATTCTGTTTTCCTGCAAAATTTTCTATTTCTTTCTTTCTTTGGTATCATGACTAGTGCCTTGTCTTTGTGCCGCCGACACAACTGTCTAAAAGATACTAGCTTAACATTTGAAGGCACGGAATGTATTAGTCATTGCACCTGGAATTAACACCAGTTCTTTGCGATTCATGCTACTTTCCTATCACAGGTACTAGCATGACACTTTTGTGTTGCATATGAATGTACATTTTGAAGCCCGGTCATCCAGGCAGACTGGAGCCATGTCTCACAAACAAGCAGACCCCTCGTTAAATTTCTCTCGTCGTCCACTCCCAGATGTTCTCCAATTCAACAAATATTTCCTCCCTGTGTACATCTTTTGTTTGTTTCTGTTGTTCTCATCTAATGAGGGCTCCAAGCAATGCAGAGTATGGACTCTTTTCGTAATGATTGAAATACGTCATGTTGGTCGGTACCTGATTCTATATCAACATTTCGAATGGACAACTTCATAGTTTCCACTGTCCATATGCCCATAGGTAGGAGCACTGTCATTATAGACGTCATCGTAAAAGAATCGAACGAAAGGCCTGCAAGGATTTCAATTTTCTATTTTTAAATTCAATGTAAATGTAGCACGAAATAATTGCATGTCCGTCCGTCTGTGTGTACTTATAGAAGTCCAGAATGTAGAACATGTGGTAGACCAATACATAAGGAAAGAAATATTTATAAAATTCACGATTCCATAATAATGGCACAAGCCTTGGTTTGTACATGACAACAAATGGAACATATATTGAACATGCATAGGACATGAGAAACATTTTTGGTTTTCTCCGTACAACGGTATGCGTTTAATTTTTGTGTAAATATAATGTCTTAAAATTCAGTCTTCATAATCGTTCTTGTCATTCGTAATCATCCTGTATATTACACAGCAGAGAAGTGCTTGTATCGGAGATCAAAAAATTCATTTAGTTGCGTGTTAGTGAAATAATTCATGATCCAACATCTCCCGAACTGTCGCCGCACCTATATGAAAACAGTCTAACCACGTTAGGCTCTCAGGTACTAACGCATTCCGAAAGAGGAGTAAGTGTTTAGTGGGGTTCGCTATCGCGCGCGCAAGATTGACCTGGATGTGAGAAGAGCACTGACACTGCAAATACCTCATGACGCACGGTTACCAATAATCTTACAGCCTTTGTATTCTGTTAAAGATTCGGAGTGTCACAAGAATTTGAGATGAAAGCTGTAAATCGTATTTAGCTCCGCGTCTATATTTCATGCTATGCCTATTTTTATTAGTAATATCAAACTTCATTCAGATACGTTGCGTTTTCGGACATAAAAAATGCAGGACAAATAATTCTCTTCTCTGTTCTTTAATTCTGAGAAAATTGTAAATCGAGCGTACAAATGAGGCATCTTGACGCACTTCAGTTTCCCACTGCAGTTCTTTGATTGGCTCGCATTACTCCCAGGTACTGCGTCTCCTGCAGCTTCGAAGTATTACGGCAATACGAAATAACGGAAAAGGAATTATGTAACGCAGGTGAAAGTTTTAGAACAACTTGCTGAGGAGAATATTTGGACCTCACAGAGGTGACTACTATGTAAAGAGAAGGTTCGTAATTTACATTCGTCACCGAGTGTCAGAAGGTAAATGTCGCCTTGTAACACGCCATTCAGGCACTGAGGAACTCTGGCAGTATAGCTCTACTCATTGTCAACCTCAGCGCTGGATGAGTGTGCGTGGTCAACGCTACGATCCAGTCGCTTTACCTCTGGACAGGAGCCGTGTACGCATAGTACAGAAGGCTGGATGGGCGTCAGATCCGTTGTGGGGAAGAGAAAAGCTCCCGGCTTTCGTACGCCGAACCAGCAATCCCGTAGCGAGTCACTATACCGACTACGCTACACAGGCCGCCGAGTGTCAACAGGGTAATGGAATCAAGGATGAAATGGGTGGTCTACCTAGCACATATACTGGAGATAAGCAAACCGTATATCAATTTAGTTAGAAGACCTGAAGCAAGGACAGTTTTGGTACCTAGATGATCATGTTAATATGCAGCTTAAGGAAAGAATGAACTGGACTGGATTGGGCTTAATGGCATAGTACACAAATTTATTTCAAACTAACTGCATAGCATATAGTTTTGATGCTCCTACATGTGTCGCCTACGAGCCATAACCATCTTCAGGGAGCTAGAGTACTTTAGGACATATGCAGCGTGATAGGCAACTTGTTAGTCGTAAGTGGTGAATTATATACATGTGGTATCATTCCACAACTAATTAACACTTAGTAAAATCTTATTAAAATTATAATAGAAGTGATATATTAAACGTTATGTAAAATGTAGAATCCAAACGCCTTGTAGTAACAATTTTTTTTTCGGTTTGTGATGGAGCCGAGATCTAGAACTTTTTAGATGCTCGGTGTGTACGCTATGAATGAACGTACTGTATGCCTACTCCACGAATGAACGTACTGTAGTACCTAGTATGTGCCAGCGGTTAACTGCTATGCAGGAAGTCCCTCTGGTGGCGGATGAAGGACCAACCAGATATGGCGGATTTTGTGTTTGCCTGAATGTGTTGAAGACAGACCCGTGAATCAACAGGGAGCTAAATTCCAGTAGTTCAAAAGTTACTGGGGCACCAGGATAACTTCGTTGTTATAGTCAATAGGCTACGCGACTGGGAGCTGGATGACCAAGGCAACGTGATACCAGTCCAGGCAAGGAAAAGACATTTTTCTCTTCTCCATCACTCCCAGACTGGTTCTGGGGCCCATCAAGACTGTTCAGCAGGTACAGGAAAACATTTTCCTAGGGGTAAAGCGGTTGTGGTGGAGTGGATTTATACCACTACTCTCCCATACGCCTTCGCAGTGCGTAAATAGATAATATGCCTCTGTGTCCAAGGTGCGTAAATATGAGTGTGAATGGAAATCTGTCTAGAAACCTCGAAGAGGGACAATTACTCAGTGTCTGAACTGGTAATCTGGTATGGGGACATGATTATCGTACTCGCAGAACGGCTGTTTAACAGACAGATTTTAACCATCAATCGCATGCATGCCTTAGGACAAGGAAACTGTTTTATCTTACACTTCCCTTAGAAGTTCGTGTGTATATTGTTGTTCTCAGGCAATAGAGTAAGCATAGCTTTCAGGCCTGCTGCACGTAACAAAGTTGAAAGGTTGGTAGTTCTGATTCTTGGCCACCATTTTCCTCACACCAGCCTTAATTTGTGCCGATGGTAAGACGTAAGTTTTTGCAAAGCTTTCTAATCATTCAGAGGTTACATGTGTGTGTGAAAATAATTTGTAGCATATCAGGTACAGCTAAACCATGTTAAAACATGTTCCTTAGATTTTATACTAACTAACTAACTCCATGGAGCAGAGACCTTCCTGAGAAGCTAACAGGTCCTCAGTTAGTCAAGAAATTCCCTGCATTTTATTGAACCCGAAGGTTCAATAAGGTTCACAAGGGCATGCTACCAGTCCATATTCTGAGCCAGATCAATCCAGTCCAAGCCTCCCCATACTACTTTTTGGAGATCTATTTTAATATTATTCTCCCATTTACGCCTAAGTCTTGTAAGTGGTCCCTTTCCCTCAGGTCTCCCCACAAAATCCCTGCATGCACCTCTCCCTTAGGTATTATACTAATGTTAAAAATTATGCAAATTAATCTCTGTGTCTTTTCAAGACAAGAGCATTAGTGCTGGTATTGAGGTGGCTTTTGTCTGCTGTGCCAGGAACACCATTGTATTTTGAATCATGTTGTCTTAATATTTTTTTAACATTGCCCTGCCAGCTATAAACTTACATGGTACTGCAGACCAAGATGTGCGGTAGATATGCTTAGGGCATGTCCCTAACTTTTAAGAAAGGAAAGGGCGATGTAAGAAGAGAGGCTGTAAGGCAGCACCCACAGATTAGTGCATAAAGTTTAAATTACGCCTCTATTTCATCGAATGCCCGTCCGTTTTCTAGAATTCCATACCGATACGTAACTGAGAAGCAGGACCGTGCCGTGACTCGGGCGGCTAGTCGCCGGCCTCTCACCGCGGAGGCCCGAGTTCGATTCCGGGTCGGACCACGTGGGATTTGTGGTGGACAATGTCGCACTGGAACAGGTTTTTCACCTGCCAATTTCATTCTCCATTGAAATGAAAAAAAAACAGAAAAAACTTCATCTTTCTCATCTTCCTCATAGCCTTCAGGCTGCGGTGCGTCCGTAGCATCTGCGTAGAGATGCGCAAAAGGGCACATGCATGTCTTTGTGCGTGTGCGTGCGTGGTGTTGCCGGAGAACAACATACCTAAACTGCGTTTTCATTATTTAATAATCTCATACGTGAATAACATTTATGATATACATTATGTATTGCGCATTATCTTGCATTCCATAATTGTACATAAGGAAAGAAGACAAACCACTACACGTCATATATAGACGGTTAAGCTGGAACAAAGGGTATAAGAAGGCTGTATATTACCGTTAACCAAAAATACGTTACCGCAATTTCGACAGCAGGTGAAATCGCAAATATTTTCTGTTCTTTAACACCGAGGAGCCGTAGAATATTCAATTTTGTAATTAAATAGTTAAAAAGCAACAAACATTTGGAGGCAGCACTCGCTTTCACAGTATGAACCGGTTACTGTCGTCTAGCAATGAGATCAGAAAAAGGGAAACGGTGGAAACTTTAGAGGCTGAAGGATTGTCTGGGCCTACGTGAGCGTGGCTTGGTCAATAATGTAGTGCGCCTGTGAAGGATACTGTTAGCTGTTTGGGCAGCAGTTTGTTTGTGTCTTCAATAAAAGAATATGAATACCAGCGATGAATAGAAATTCGCAAGAACACGGTAGAAAAAAAAACTGTTAATTTCTTCAGTACATCGTAGTGTGACGGCACGCTGCTGCGCTCTATTAGCGAAGTCGTGTTTCACTGCCCGCCAGAAAGGGCCAAGTATGGGAGCTGAATATTTCATTACGTTATATTACTGGATGTGTGTGAACAAATATTTTACCAGTGTGGGCCTGTTAAGAGGGACGATGACATAGTATTAGAAAGATGGAAATAAAATATTTGAGAAAGGATTATGTTTGGAGAGGGCGATTTAATATTTAAATGGGAGAGAGACGGCGACGCAGCAGTCATTTGAAGGGCAAACTGAACAAAGGCGTTGCTCATGAAACTTGTAACACGTGTGTGATTACGTCATTCATCGCGACACAGCAAATTTAGGATGGCGGACCACGTGGCATTAATTTAGTGTCATAGATAACCGATTATCCATTCGCAGGAACTCCGCCTTGCCCAGTGATTAGATAGTCGGGAGTCCCCCCTGTAATTATCAGCGAAGATATTCCCAGATCTCGTGACAGGGATCCAGTAAGAAGTACGTCACGAAATAATTATTAGGAAATAAGGTCTTGCAGACGTTTCAACTTTACACCCTTATACGAAACATATGAGCTAACTTTTACATTGCTTGAAAACTTTTCTGCTGCTTTATTTGCCGGAAAATAATCCAGAATGCTCTATGTCAGCATAATGTATTTTTTCTCAGAAGAATGAAATTTAATTCCAAAGAACCCTACACATTTTAGTTTTCTGAAGGTTTTGGTCCCCCTGACCCATGGGGTGCCCGAAGGGTCTGCTACAAACTGGCTTTCTCAGATCAAAACAATTTCATTATTCAGGAAGTCAGTAAGTTAATCAAATCAGTCAGTATCCAGTAAATCAGCTAGCTGCTGACACTGCAGTTATCCTATTGCGAGAGTCACAAATAGTCACCTTGCAATTTGTTAAAGAATCAGTCATCGAAATGTGTTAGAGGTTAAAAGATGTAAACCCTATCGATATGTAGACCTGTATTTTGAGCTATAACTAATTTTTTTTACAATTAAACTCTTGTTGATACCAGACAGGCAAGTAATTAAAACAACTTTAACTGCTACACCATCAATCATTCTGGTATTCACCGCCATATCATTCATATGACTGTTGTGTATAATAAACGAACTCAACAACACAGCATTAACACTAAAGGCAGTGAGACATCAATTACGCTGAACATATTAATATTCAGACTTCACCAAGCTAAAACTTATCTGCCTAAATTTCCATTTGTTCATGTATAGTAAGCGTTATATTCGACTGAAACTCGCCAAAATCAAAGCCGCCCGTAAATGTGTAACGTAGATATTAATCATCAATGTTATCTTTATCTATTTAGTGATTTCAGAGGCGAAATAAGCGGACGGACGGACGGACAGACACATCGAGAAGTCTGTCCAGATAGTGCATAGAAAGAAAAAGTTGACAGATTTAAATTTCCACTGTAGCCGTCTGCAAGGCTGTGGACACGAAGAAGCTAGTACACTGTCAGGTACTCTGTCTCCTGTATCTTCAGACGCTTTACGACGACAAAAGAAAGAAAACGTAATTTCGTTACGTACCTCACGCTCACAGAACAACGTATTATCAGAATATTTGGACCGCACAGAAGGGACAATTGTATCAAGAGGAGGATCATAATTTGAACTTCTCACCGAACATTAGCTTAATGGAATAATTAAATTATGTAGAATAGTAGGCGAATCGGCCAATCCCGGTGGCCGTCCGGTCTAAGGCGTAGGTCTGAAGCCGCGGGATTACTGCGATCGCGTGTTCGAATCCCGCTGAAAGCTCAGGTTTTCCTCTCCTTTGCTTGTTGAGTGTCGTGCAGGTAGCGGCCTCTGCGATAAGCTCTTCACTCTTTCAGACAAGTCCTAGCCGGTGTGTGTGATCTACAAAAGTAAAAAATGAGGTGGCCTGGTCAGATTTGGGCTGTTGCGCAAGAAAACGGGGGAATCTGTGTAGCGCTCATGCAGAAAGGAAACGTGAAAAAATACTGAATACGGAAGGAAAAGACATGGCTGGGAGGACTTTGATATGGTGGATCTTTAAGCTAGTAAGACATAAGAATGCGGACTGCAACGACCCCAGTAGCGTGCTTTTGTAAACACGATAATGAAGTTTCAGTCTCATAGCAGACCTCAAACTTGATGTCTAGTTGCTTTACTAGTAGTGTTTGTTCTATGAAGAAAATTTGTGTTTAAAGTTTACCGAATCGGACAGCATAAGAGAAAACTGCATAACGATAAATATTTTTCTGTTACTTTCATTTTGGAACTTCTGTTTAAAGATTCAAGACTTCTGGACTCTTACACTGTGGCGTTGGTAAGGAGCAGTCGGCGTTCCGGCACATGTTTAGACCTACTAAGAATATTTCATTGTGAAACAAAACGTATTTTTCTCCATTAAATAATGTGTTGTTTGTCTGCATGTTTCACTGTACACACAATGGGATGTCACCCCTCAAGACTGGTTTCGAAGCGTCGTATGTTTTTTATCCTTAAAGTTAAGCAGTCCAAGATAATCACCCTTCTGTCACTCTTTGGCCCTAAAGAAGAAGGTATTATGATCCTTCGAAACGCTGGGAACTACGTTCCTAATGTCACAGCGTAACTTCCCACAAGACAAAACGCAACTTTGAGAATCCCAAATATCCTAATGTTCTCTGTACTTTTACTGTATTTTTTCTTAATATTTGAATTGACCTGTTGAATGCAAGCTTCTCTTAACCTTTATTTTTCCAAAGCCAGATAAAAGCGATGCGAAAAGAAAATGTCCCCTGGCAATTCTTAAAATACCCTTAAAATAAACCGTACTGAAATTCATGAATTTTATGATTCCGTTGATCATATTAAAAACACAATTTTACCGAGAGGCGAAAAATTCGCAGTAACACTTTTCTTTCTGTGACGCTACATCCCAAATCGGGCCTAGGTCGCCTCATTGTTGAGGTTTCTAGATCACACACAATTAGATACACACACCCGGTAGGACTCCTCTGAACGAGTGATCAGTTCGTCGCAACACACAAGCACAAGGGCGAACATCCATGCCCTCAGCGGGATTCGAACCCACAATCCCAGCAATGAAACAGCTGCAGACCTACGCCTTAGACCGCACTGACACCGGGATTGGCGCAGTCACACGTACTTCTGTTAGTTACCGCCGTGGTGCCGCAGTCATTCCGCTGGTTATTTGGATAATTACTTATTAAGCCAGTCAGTCGGTCTGTCAGTTGCTACATCTGTCAGTTGGTCAGTAAATAGGTCAGCCAGAAAGTGACTCGGCTGGTAAGTCAGTCTGGCCAATCAGTCAGCAAGCAGTAGGTAGGAAAGCAGTGAAGTTGTAGTTGGACATAGGCTACTGTTGCACCGGTGGTGTCACGAGGCAGCGGAAGCCGCACTGAAACGGGGTTCCGATTGTAGCGCACATTTAGAGGTCGTCGCATCGGGAGATGAGAAATGACGTGGCTAATCACCTAATTGTTCAGGCTGCAGCGTTTACACTGTATTGGTATAACTGGCACATACCAGAGCGAACTGAAAAGCATTATTAATTATACACAATGCGAGATTCTGCCATATAGACGTCCCCCGGTTTTGATTGAACAGTTTCCCCCATTTGGACAAAATGCATTATGTTGTCAATATATTCGGGAATACTTGTCACATTCAGGGTGTGGAACGTGATCTGAAGCTGAGGGAAGAACAGAGATGAAGTTATGAACAGACGGAAGCAAGGCAAATTAAAAATTTATAGGCTAAATAGCAGAATGTTCATAATTGAGACAATCGTGATTTTTCTGCTTCTGCTTTTCTTCTCGACAGAGCAGTTCCGAGGTACACTCAGTCTCTATTCAAAAAACAAAGTGGTCGTAGCATGAATTTGATTAGCCTTGTCTATCTAGCACCGAGATTTGTAATGTGTGTGCCTATACTTTTCGCCTATCATATGCCTTTATTGCGTGGGACTGGGGCACGGAAAGAAACGTTGTACAGACATTAGAGTAGGCTGTGTATGTAGCACGGATGATAGAAAATTGCATGGTAGCCACTTTGAAATTAGCCACCTGGAGGCAGAAGTTGCAATGTGAGGAAAATATGCAACTAATTACAAACATTTAATAGCTAGTAGCTCCCTACTATTGTGGATAGCTACAATCGGCAAGGTGTGCACGCTGCTAGGCTCTCATCAAAACGGTCAGGTAGCATCATAGCTTTTTCAAAAATATTTAATGTTTGGGGTGTACATTCATTATCTTGTCACAGTGGAATGATTTTAGAATGGATAGAAAAAGCTTGGTACAGTGCCTCACATTTTAACACGATTCCTCTTCATCCCCGTGCCAAAAATATGGTCAATACTACAACTGCATCTTGATGAATGACGCTTGTTAAAAGCGTGGTCAATTTGTTGGTCTGTGACGAAAGTCGACCGCCTGCGTCTGATGCTTGCCACCAGAGTCTCAGTCTGTCAGCATCTTGGTACTTAGGCCATGATCCTTCTTTCAGGCAGCCCAAAAACAAAGATATAATTTTTGGTTATGTTATAGCATCGCCAGGCTCTTCGTAACTCCGGAACAAAAAAACCTGTCTTCTGTGTGTGTGTGTGTGTGTGTATGTGTGTGTGTGTGTGTATGTGTGTGTCTGTGTGTGTGTATGTGTGTGTCTGTGTGTGTGTGTATGTGTGTGTCTGTGTGTGTGTGTGTATGTGTGTGTCTATGTTTTCGCTTATAGAAACTTACTTTTGCTTGAATTGTAAATTGGGGATAGAGACAGACACACTGGGCTTAGGATGTTAGTATGGGAAGGGAAATAGTGGAGGAGACCCGTAATTTAAGATGGCTAATAGCAAATGGACGTGTTAGCGAAGAGAACTGTGTAAATTATCACGTCTTTTGCGAATTAAGTCGCGAGCTCACCTTCAACAGATCTGATAGGCCTGTGTTACACTGTGAACCGTACATTTCTTTTAGACATACTTGACATTAACACTCAGAGGTTCGAAGCTTTGTAGATAATGTTGACAATCAACTGTTCTATTTATAGTGGTATTAGATCGGGCTGTAAATAATTTTGTTGCTATGAAATATAGGCCCCGCCAAGGGAAGTTTTGCGTAATCTTCTCTTGTCGGGCGTTACTGCTCGTATATTATTAAACGTAGCATGACAGATTTATACTTCTTATGCCTGTTATACGCCGATCCCAGTAGCCGCGCGGTCTAAAGCGAGGGTCTACGGCCGCTCGCTTGCTGGGATTGTGGGTTTGAATCCCGCCGGAGGCATGAATGTCTGTCTCTTGTGAGTGTTGTTTGTTGTCAGTTAGAGGTCTCTGCGACTGGCTGGTCACTGTCCAGAAGAATCCTACCGAGTGTCGTGTGTCTAAGTGTGTGATAGCGAAATCTCGAAAAATGGCAGCTCGACAGCCCCTAGGCCCCCTAGGGGCTGTCGAGCTATAGGAAAAAAATGCCTGTTATACACTGCACTTGTTCACAATTTCCATTTAATCTTAATCATCTACCACAGTTATACTGAAATTCTGCATTTACGTGCTGTTAGTTTTTCTATTTAAAAAAGGTGTAACCAGCCTGGACATCCACATACACGATAATAATCCTGATACGTCCCACGCTCACCCATTCATCCACTACTTGTTATTTCGGAAAGCAGAAAAGGCATGTATTTCTTCCCAGAACTTGTTACTTTTCTTAATGCCAAAGG
The DNA here is from genome assembly GCA_026260175.1 of Reticulitermes lucifugus. Taxonomy (NCBI): domain Eukaryota; kingdom Metazoa; phylum Arthropoda; class Insecta; order Blattodea; family Rhinotermitidae; genus Reticulitermes; species Reticulitermes lucifugus. Next base: position 108,079 of record JAKCWW010000084.1, read on the forward strand.
ACTATGCATTGACGAATTCAGGTCTGCTGTCAATACTTGAAGTACCACAGAAGAGGATGTTGTGGGTGTGAAAAAGCGATTTTTGCTTCAATAATGCAAAATTTGCCTCCGGGCCACAGAGTGACTTTGCATGACATCAGAGCGCTGCCAAAGCTTGCTCAGTTTTCGTTTTGATCGTATAAGCGTCAAATGTCCTCAAGATCGTGAATGAGGGAGTGGAAAGGATATGGAAGGAAATGGTCGTAGTCTGCTGTCAGGTAGCATCCAAAGGAACTGAAGAAAACAACGATGTACCTCAGTAGATCGCAACATCTATTTCCTCTCTAATTTATGGTGGTCTGTGTGCCCTGGCCCATTGCATTGCGATAGGTCTAGAACAATGCTGGCAAGCCTGTGAATGCCGAATTAATTCCCTCGGCTCCATATTTTCATATGAAGAGAAGGTAAATTTAAAACTGCTCCTACACAAGCCGTAAAGGCATATATGGGGAATGAAGTTACAGCTCCACCTCGACAATTAGGTGGAAGTGAGTGGTCAGCTTCATGTCTCGGCCGCTTTAACACCCGGAAAGAATCCGGGTACCCATTTAATATGGAGCTGGATGGATTCCGAGTCGGTCTGGACGTTTCGAGAAATGACAAATACCTTGCCTCCGCCGGGCTTCGAGCCCCGTATCGTCTAGTCGATAGCCTAGTCACTATACTGACTATGGAATTCCGCCTAATATTACGCTGTGTCGACTGGTCGACATTTCGAAGGGTTTAGTCGAAGTCGTCTTGGAGTGCTGGACCTTAAGGCAGCAGATAGTAACCTCCATTGAAATGTCATTTGTTTCCCAGTCGGCCTAACGTCCCAGAGAAATTCAATCTCGAATGAAGCACTTGCCAAGTTACGAACAAGGATCTCGATCGGTCGTGGTCAGCAGGTGGGGAACATGACTGTACCTTGAATCTCGACAAGCGTGTCACGTCCGTCACTAATCCGTCACTAACGAGTCAGTAGTCGTCGGGGGGTTGCAGCGTCTTCTACGTAAAGCTACCCGCTCGCACTCTCCAATCTAGTCTCCGCGCCGACCGAAAGATTTCCCCACATAGACCGCGTGTAGCATCACGATAGAATTTCTTCCTGTCTCAACACCTTTCTAAGTGTGCAGAAAGAAAGCAGTGTTCATAATCTCTCTCTGGTACAGTCACTGCTTACTGAAATGTGAAAATGACCAAAGGAAAGTTAGAACGCTCATACTGAAGGATTTGAAGTGCTGAGTAAATTTTTGTTCAGTTGGTGTAAAAATAAACTTTTATTTTAGAACAGAGGTTACAGCACAACATATAAGGCAACAAACGTAAGATATATTCTATTGTACAATCTACATACCCAATAAGTTTTTTCGATTAATTAATCATTTTCAGGAATACGTTTTAAATCACTATAGGGTCATCCTACTAATGACTATTTTAAAAAATTTTATGACCTAAATTGCATATCGTATTAAAAACACGTTTTTTATTACATAGCACTCTTCGTATCGATCCAACCTTTTTAATAAACTACATTCATTTACTTTTTAAGTGAAATATGTGTTGCACGCTTTGAATTGTCAATGTAAGGTAACACTGTCCCTGTATAAGTCATGAAGGCAGACAGGGGTGTAGGTATACTTGCAATTATTCTTTACTTCGGTACTAAATGCAGGTGAAGTCCTGTTTTATGCATGGGAAAGTCTCTCCTACATCATGATATTTATCGTATAAGAGGCTGGGAAGGCCTCGAAACTGGTCTGGAGGCATTGCAATTGTGTAAAATACCAAACTGCATTTTTACACGTTACTTTTCTGTGGGTGTGTTTCTTTTCCTCCCACCCTGACGGAAAATAATATTTATGAAAGTATTCTAAATTTAAATAGTAGCATGAGGATGCTGTTTGAGAAAGCGAATATAAAAATTGCTGAAATATCCATGATTAAATTCATATCCACAGTAATCCAAGGATTCTATAAAATGATCTGTACATAGGCATTCCCTTTTCCTGTCCGTGCTCAGAGCTTATTCCAGACTTTGTTCTAGCATTTCAGCGGTTATTCACCACTGTTGCTTCTTGCGACCTTCCATCGTTCACTCTGCTCATTTCTCTTCCTGTCTTTCTTCGTCTAACCATTGTCTTATTATGTGAATGCTTGACTTGCCTCCCCTTTAAGCCTCCATCAATTAACCGTGTTCAAGCAGAAACCACTAACCTGGCTGTCTGGTAAAACAGACCAACACACACGCGCAGTTGCTGCCAACTTCACGGTTTCCTGTGTAGCTACGTGAGGCAAACTGAAGGCCAAAGTCACAGACACTCACAGGACAGCTGTAAATGGAAAGCGCCCTCCTTAACATTGCGACAGGAAGCTTTATTCCTAAAGGCTGTGTGTGCTTGTGTTACATTGTCCTAACATCCATTGAACTTCTTTCGATTCAGAGATTCTTCTCTCTTCCAAAGCGCCCGAATCTGAATTTTGCCCACCGACGCACCTATTCAACTGGCACCGGAGGCTATTTTCCAGTGGTAAAGCGGTTGGGGGTTAAGGTGATCAGTCACCACCATATAGTGACAAGGCTAAGAATAAGTGGAGGTTTAACTCCACCCCCAATATTCCTTCAAGGCGTTTACGGAGATAATTTCATCTTTACTTTATCTTTAGATGGACCGATTTCAATATAGCCAGTATACAAACAAGTGTGTGGTTTTTTTTTATTTTTAAATTTACGCCAAAGAAAAATATTTAATGGAAAAATATAGACCCTTACAATATTAATATTTTTAATTCCTTATATCCAGCATAAAGCTACCTAAAGTGCAAAATATAACAGTATTGTTATTATTATTATTATTATTATTATTATTTACTGCAATTGGGTTTTCACCCGGTGGCAGTAGTTTCTTTTTAAATTTTTTTAATTTATTTTTTAAATAATGCTGAGACCAAAAAGAATATATTAAGTATTAAATACTCAAGGTACCTCAGTGAAATATAATAGTGTCACAGAAAATCATTTAGGGTAGTTTATCAGAATGTCAAGAACACCCATGTAATATATCTTTAAAATATTACATTGAATAACTGACTCCAGATCACGATGGAGCAGCCTATGTGGTCGTTACTTCAGATAGGGCTGGTATAAAAGTGGCAACACACGCCTCTAATACCCAGTCTGATAGCTATGTGTGGATGAAAGGAAAGAAACTTTTCATATCCCTGCTCTTTATTGTCTTTCCAAGAAGACATCCATCTGTAATACTTTCAAGCGTAAAGTAGCAGAGGACGCGTTTTAGGCGCGTTCGCAAAATCGCGGAAAGCGACTATTAGTTTCTTCGTATATATCAGTCCGTCCTCCTTTCCGCATGGAACAACTCGGCTCCCATTGGGCGGGTTTTCGTAAAATTTGTTATTTGAGGATTTATTAAAATCAGTCGAGAAAATTCAAGGTTTATTAAAATCTAACAAGAATATCGAGTACTTTACATAAAGACCCGTGGAAGTTTATTATAATATTTCGTGGAATACTTCTTAGAATGATAAATGTTTCAGAAAAATATTCTGGAGAAAATCAAACCCATATTTGAGGTTCAACAATTTCTTTTTTCGAAAATCGTGCCGTTTATGAGATAATGTGGAAAAATATGGTAGAGCCAGGCAGGCCACAGATGACAATATAATACGGCCCAGAAAAGTTGCGATTTGCATGACGGATAGCTAAGGCAAGGACACAGACACACACTCGCAACATTTAGTACTTATTACTTCGTAGATGCATTTGTGTGATAAGCTGATTTTAGGCGCGTTTGCATAGTCGCGGAAAAATTTGTTAGCTTTGTCATGTCTGTCTGTCCGCTTGTATCAACGCAGCTCACGCTGAACGGATTCCTTGAAATTTAGTGTTGGTGACTTTTATAAAAAATTGTTGAGAAAATCCAAATTTGTTTAAACTCTGACAAAAATATCGGGCACTTTACACGAAGACCCAAGTGTGTGCCATGTTGTTGGGCGCGACACGTTTAGGGTAACAATAAATAGAATGCGTTGTTTTGCTTCAATGGCAAAGCTTTCAATATTTATTTCGTTGTTGGCAGCGACGTAAGACTCTCAACAATAAAAAGGGAAGGAAATTTTGCGTGCCCATGGTAAAGATGGCTAGAGAAGGCGCCACAATATTATGTTACACATACACTGCCTGTCTTGTTAAACAATGTGTTATATTACACATACACTGCCTGTCTTGTTAAACAATGTATTATATTACACATACACTGCCTGTCTTGTTAAACATTGTATTATGTTACACATACACTGCCTGTCTTGTTAAACATTGTATTATGTTACACATACACTGCCTGTCTTGTTAAACA
>JAKCWW010000084.1:143658-176072 GCA_026260175.1 Reticulitermes lucifugus
GTGTGATCATGAAACCTCGACGAAACGACGAGGCCCAGGCCCATATAGGGCTGTCGAGCCATACAAAAGAAACTATTAACTACAGAAGTCTTATATCAACGACAGATTTTATAAAAAATCAAACTGTGCAGTGGAACTGAAGAGTATGGTTCCAAATAGGATTCCATAGAAGAGGGTCGTGACACGCTTTAAAATACTGTCTTTGGGCTTTGTTAAGTCAGATCGAGGAAAGTCTGGATAAGAGGTTGCGGACGTGTCGGACCGAAAATGGAAACGACAGCCTCCTGGATAACTTTATAGGCGGGAGTCGAAAGAGGGCTTTCTAATAAAGGAAAAGACTAATGAATACAGCGTGATAACGTGTTGCGCTGTATACTGGTCGCACGATGCTCGTGTGTCAGATGGAACTGCTGAATGCGAGTCGAAAGTCTTGCTTTTGTATTTTGTTCTCTTTTGAGGTGCCCGGTGTTCCTGGTGCAACGAGTCTGGTTTAGCGAATTTCGAGTGGGAGATTTCCACCGTTTAATACTTGAGTAAGTTTATTTTTTGTTTATGACTTATTTTATGACGCTGTCAATATCTTAGGTTATTTACCGTTGAATGCTGATACATAATGAACTGAAAGAATGTAAAAATTATCTTGCCGTAAATAAAGACACTAGGTCTGTTAGCATCTGGTTGGACGGACTGCAGAAATCCACTGCAATATTCAGTCAGGATGGTAGCTGTTCTTGTTGAGATTCGAAGGAGCCCCCCCCCACCCCCCGAATGCAAGCCAGGATATTTACTGCTTGAACCGATTCTCTCTCTAGCGTAACCCAAGAACTGTGTAGCTTTACCTCATAGAATTCACGTCATGCTCTATGTTATTTCTTTTGAGAACTGATCAACTATTCTCTCTAAATAACACATTATGTCATTAGATTTCAGTTTTGCTGAGACAAATGCTTCACTGCCAATATTTTTAAGATTTCTGATGATCTCTAAACGGTCTGGAACCGCGACACAGATTCAGATCCATTTGTCCGATCTTCAGATTTATTCTCCTACATTCCATCCTCCTGTCCAAATATTCTTCTGAACCCTCTTCCTTTATGCAAAACACCCTCAATCTATAATCGTCTTTTAAAGTAAGATAGAAAGATAAATGCCCAAAGAAAAGCAACAGGTGTAATTCTTCCTTTGTGTATTATAGCTTTGATGGTTGTAGACGGAAAATTGGAAGACACAGTATTCTGAACTGAATGGTAGCAAATTTTATCTGGATTTAAATCTGCTGTCGACTTCTTCGTGATTATAATTTTGATTTGTTGTAATCGCCTCCGAATATTTTAAAATTTATTGCAGTTTATTAGCTGCTTTTAAGTTACCATGATAAGTGGTTCCCTGTCACAATCACATGGCTTTTCCTCAGCTTGCTGATAGACGAGACGGCCTTCAGATATTGTGAAAGCATTGGATAAGCCATTGAGTGGTGATCCTCAAGGTAGGGGATTGGATGGAGGTCTAACAAGTCCTCTCCGTAAAAGCTTAACACAGTGTTTTTCAAACTCGGTTTCTCGTAGCCCCGCGGTTTTACGATAACATGTCAGGGGTTCCCCGAAATTCTGATCCAAGCTTCGGCACTTTGCCTCGTAATAACTTGTACCGACTTCTAGAATAATATTAAACTATAAATATGGAGGGACATTTAAAAACAAGTAGGTATACTACATTTGAAAAGGGAATGCTTTGGAAAGAAACAGGTTCATGGCTTCAAAACATTTCAGCCATTCTGGGAGGGGCTGCCGCAAGAAGAATAATCTAAGAATGGTCAATGTAAACATTGTATTCTCCCCCTTTCACTTGACCAGGCCAGGGCGGAGAAAGCGTAAACACAAGACAATAATTGACTAATTCACACCAACAAATGCACAAAGACAATTTATGTCATTGATTCGTTTATTAAAAGGTCACCCCAATTTAGTCAATTATACAAAATGCACGGTGAATATAATGTAAAATACAGGACAATAAGTTTCGCAGACGGTAGGGTCTTTAGCTTTTTACCAGCTAGTTGTAAAGTCTCAGTTTATTTCAGGTATATTACCGGTGTCATTCAGTGGCATAATATATCTTGTTAAAAATAGTATTAATGGATGGGTGGTTAAAAACGAAACACCTAAAAGAAAATAAAAAAGTGAACATGAAATGAAAACGCACTCCAATACTCAAACCTTCTCAGAGGAAGTACCGTCTTACTGCCCTTCAACACAAAATGTGTATTATGGTAGTGAAGCCCACGGTACACAAACGAAGAGTCATGTGTCGAATCAGAAAGTATAAATAGTGATAAGGGAATAAACTGCTTTGATAATTATTTGTCAATAGGCTTTATTAAGAAGGTGATAACATCTCCAAGCCCAGTGTGTGTTTTATGTGAGGAAGGTCTGCAAACTTTTTCTATGGCGCCTTACAATTTAAAGCGTCATTGTGAAACAAAACACAGCGAAAATACAGTAAGCCTTTAAGTTCCTTCCACCTATGTTTAAAAAAAACTATCGTCAGTGAAAACATATATGTATACAAAACTCTTATCTGAAAATGAAAATGCTTTTACGGCTTTCATAATAGTGAAGATAAAGGGCACAAATCGGGGAGAATATTTAAGCAATGTGCAATTGATTCTGCTACAGGTATGAAAGACGAGGAAGCTGCCAGGAAAATTTATTTAGTGCCGTTATCCGAAAACACGATTCAGAGAAGACTTCCAGATTATGCAGCAAATGTGTGGGATAAACTGGTTCGAAGAGAGAGTTTAAGTGAATCGTTCACAGTTCAGTTAGGTGAAAACACGGATGTTGTTAATCTTGCAGTTCTACTTGTTTTTGTCCGCTATGTGAGGATGAAGTTAAGGAAGATTTTACTCTGCAAATCAAATAAAACACAAACAAGAAGAGAGGAAACTTACAGGTCTTAGATCAGATTTTGAAAACCATCAAATTAGCTTGAACAATTGTGTTGATATTTGTGCCGACAATGCGCAGTCGAAAGTAGGAAAAACTGCAGGTGCCTTGGCTTGTATAAAGACTGTATCCAATATGTGTAAAAGTAGCCACTGCATGTTGCACTGGCAAACACGGGTAGTTAAGAGGATAACACATTCATTGAAATCTATATTGGACAGTGCAGATAAAGTTCTTATATTTTTAAGGGACGGCCTTTCAATTCCAGACAATTTAAACTGCTCTGCAATGATATGGAGAGTGTTTATAAAACTTTGGTTTTCTATACCGAAATTTGTTGGCTGTCTTATGGTAAGCTCCTGAAGAGAGTGTTTCAAGGGGGTAAAGAAATTGCAACTTTTTCCTGAAAAAGAAAAAAAAATTGCCAAAATTTCTCATGTGTTTCTTGGTTATAGCAGCTGACTTATCTCGCTGATACTGCCCATAATCTAGATTATTTCTGCCTGTCTACGCAGGGCCGCAGCATAACCGTGCTCACAGCTGAGGACAAAATGGCTGCAGTGAAGTTAAACTTAAATACTGGTAATAAAATAAGCACCGAAATAGATTCAATTATTTCGGTGGTATGAATAAATATCCTGAAGAATCGGGTAAATGGTTATCAGAAACTGTAAAACGTGACATAATTGAACATATCAGACAATTACAAAACTCGACTGAAGTTTCCACCAAAAATAATGACAATAAATGGCTGAGAAATCCTTTCTTCTGCTCATTCCTGACAGAAGACTTCTCAGTCACGTGGCATGAACAGTTGATAGATATTGCGCGTGATGCTCTTTTAAAGCAAGATTTTCTCGCTCTTTTTCTTTCACGATTTTTGGCCAGCTTAGCTGAAGTGTATCTGAGATCTCGAAGTGTGCAGTTAGTAAACTGCTGCCGTTTCCAACCACTTGCATGTGTAAATATGGATTTTCACGTTACAGCATGACAGAAATAAATTAGGAAATAATCTGAACTCTGCGACAGAACTCAGATTACAAATCTCGCCCATTATACCAGATTTCAAATTGATTTGTTCATCATAAAAACCTATTTCGTCACACTGAGAAATTAATATACAATATTGTGCTGTTTGATTGCTTGATTAAGACTGCAGTGAAATTGTAATGTTATTTTATTCGCCTACAAGCAGAAAAATCCTACGGTCTTCTTCTCCTCCACCCCCTTACCTATATTGCCAAATCTACAACATGGGTGGGGGCCCGTGAAATATTTCAGACTGGAAAAGAGCATCACAGAAGACAAACTTTGAAAAGCACTGGCTTAACATATTACAATAGGCTTGACAAGACCTTGGGGTTGAATAGGTCCTTTGGAAAGAATGAGATGGTCAGGGATTATGACACGTATGGGGGACAGAAAGTTACATATAAAGTTTTGTCGGGGAAACCTGAGGGAGAGAGACCGCTTGGAATACATAGGCATAGATGAAAAAATAATATTAAAATGGGGCTTAAAGAAATAGGATAGAATGGCGCAGATGGATTGAACTACGTAGCTCAGGATTGAGACACATAGTAGGCTTATGTGAATACGGCAATGAACTTTCAGATTTCATTAAATTCGGGGAATTTCTTGACAAGTTGAGGAAATACTAAATTTTGAATGAGGAAATATTAGTTTGCCCAGTAAGGACTCTGCTCCATGGAGTTAGTTAGTTGGTTGTTTGATTGGTTAGTTAATTAGTTAGTCAGTCAGATATTTAGTTGGTTAGTAAGTCTGTTTAGTTAGTTTGTTAGTTACATACTTAGTTAATGTTAAATAGCGAAGTGCAGCCTTTTGTTGACTAGATGTCAATTTGCAGCTAGCCTGGTGTATTCGGCTCATTACAATCATGTGATAGACCGACTTTCTCGAGTCCAGCTCTGAAGTCTTTATTTATTGATCGCTTTACACAATCTGGATGGCGGACTCGTGTATCAGATGATGCAGTAACCGTAAAATTGTAGCAATGCTTGTACATGGACTTGCTTTGATAATAAACTAGAATCTGTAATGAAAGGTATGCGCAACCTTTCTGTATGTACCGTAGCGTATAAAATGTTGGTTTAAGTCCTACTGGGGGCTAGACGGTTTTGTAAATACAAAATCATGCGCTCAAGGAGACTGTGTATCCCATAGATTTCGTGAAACCCGGGGGTTTTCTCCTGTATGCATGTAAATTGAGAATTAACTTGTGTCAAACATTTCAGCCATGTGTGAGTGCAGGTAAACAGAACAAACCTGGCGAGGCGCTGTGTGTTTGCGGGAATAGGCCCCTTAGTGCTGCGTGTATGGGCCAGGGGTGCTGAAAGCTGGATGCTACACAAAGGTTCTTCACCGTATTCACAAGAAGATGCCACTGGATCTCATCCGAAGGCAATTCAGTGTATAAGGCTCATTTCAATGACATGTTTCCATTTACGCATAATTCCACCAGCGGTAATTTCCTGGCAGATTTTAATACTAAATTTTATATGAATTTATCCATTCTCTCACGCACGTTACACCCCTTCTTCCCCATTAGATACAAATCTTAAAATTTTCTAATCTTTATATTTCTATATTACTTGGCCTCTACTTGACCCAAATATAAACCAGCAGGCCTACCGCAATTAAACGTAGCGGAAGTCCAGGTTGAACCCTCAAACGCCCTGCAAAACGCTGTTGTACACCCCTGTCACGTGTATAAGTCATAGGGCAGTAGCCCAATAATAATGCTCTGCAAGTCCGTTTGCCCAAGTGTGATCTGCGTATCGTGTCAAAGGGAATAAGGTATACCCCTTTAATTATTCCAACCGCTCAACATCTGAGCTACAGTTTATCAGTATTTTTCCTGAAACTGAGCCCCCTACATTAGAGTTTCCGGTGACGGAGATTAGGAACAATTTCTGTGTCACGTTTCACGGGCAAGCTGTGGTAAAAACGCAAACACGAAGCACTGTAGACATTCACATATTTCTGTACGGCATGGACGTTCATATGAAATAAGAAGAGGAAGATGTTTTGTACGGTTAAACTGAAGATATTGTATCTATAGGGCTCTGATGATGATATATGACTCAGTGAAGTAATCTTCTTTCTTTGGACTTCGTCCATTGTTTAATTTTTAATAGAGTACTACGTTTCGGAAGTTGTCTTTACTTCCGTCTTCAGGTAAAGGGAAGCACATAGACTAGTAGACCCCTTAGAAAGAGAGTGCCTGAGAATAGCTCTTTCTAAGGCTTTAACCAGATTAGGCCCTTTCCTTTACCTGAAGACGGAAGCAGAGCCGGCTTTCGAAACGTAGTACTCTATTAAAAATTAGACGACGGACGAAGTCCAAAGAAAGAAGATTACTTCACTGAAGACATTACAATGATTAGACAGAGCAGGGTCATAAACATACCATATTATAAAATAAATATCCCCGATGACACGTGCAGGCTGTCTAAAACAGCAAATAAAACAACATAATATAGGATATTCCAAAAAGAAGAAAGGAAATTTCTCCCTGTGTTTAATTATGCATAATGTCAAGAAAAATTATGGCTCCATGCATTCTCAAACTTAGTAACAGAAGGTTAGTTATTACGCCCCGACTCCTTCAGCCTTTGGGACGATTAATTAACGTTAGGCAATATGACTAACATTTGCGTAATTCCACACAGCACAATCCTTCTTCACAAGCTTATGGTCCCTCAGTCGGTCGAAAATTTTCCTTAATTTCCTGAATACCGAAAGTATATTAACTGTTGTAAAGATCCCACCACTAGAACCTGTTTTGAGCGGGTTTACTCCGGTATATGTCCTCACTCCATACTTGTTACGTTCCAGGTTAATATTACTTTCCCTGCTGTGTCTGCCTCCCCCAAATAGTCTTTTATCTTCAGGTTTTTTTAACAAAGTGGTTTTAAACTATTCTGATGGGAGATTTTATTTTATCACTGGGGTGTTGGTGAAGATTAAACATTTCTGAGACGTCACACTATCAGCTGGTACATGTGATTCGATGGATCTCAGTATCTTCATCTTTAGAGACAAGTAGTGCAATGAAACCAAACAGTAACATGGGAGAGGACTTCTATATTCAGACCTCAATTCCCCATGACCCGCCAAATGCTCTTACATATGGTGCCTAATATAAGCTTCTCCTTTCTATGTAGCTTCTACTAGCACGGCCCACTGTCCTATTTAAATTCAGAATTACTTTATGAAACTCTGCATGTTTTGATTTTCGGCACGGTCTTTCGGAAGACAGTCGGACTCTTCAGGCCTGTACGAATACACAAAAATGCGGATATACATCCATGCTTCGAATATGATTCTCAGAAGGTACATTCCTCAAGGAACATTGACTTGTGTGTGTAACGCCGTGTAGGCTGGTAGAAATTTACAGAAATTTCAGAGTAATTCTTTTTCAACGTTTTCGGCGTAGAAAAATTACCCTGAAAATTGAGGAAGCACTTTCCTTTAACAGGTCAGTAAATTTTTACAGTTCTACATGACGTTAGTCCCAGAAAAAATATTCTGAAGCCTCACAATGTGTATCTTAGCTTTACTCTTCCTTGCGTTCTACATGCTCCACCCACTTCATACCCATATAAGGGATAACGTAGCATTCTTGTCAGGAATGGTAAATGCACACAATCAATTTCTTGGGAAGACTGGAAGAGAGAGGTTGAGGGACCTTGAAGGAGATATTATGATAAAAATGGGGAATTAAATTCAAATGGTTCAGCTGAAAACTTAATGTTAGAAAGGTTTTGTAAACATTATAAAGAATCTTCGAGTTCTGGCGGGTGCAAAATTGCTTTATGCAACTGGTTATAGAATAATATTATGGGACATTTTGTGTGCAGTTCTGTAGAGTAATTGTCAACTCTATTTTGTGGCTCAGTACCGAGAAAAGAAGAGGATAATAATGTTTCGTGTAGAAGGAAGGAACTCGAAATAAAGTGTTTGTGGCATGTGTTAAGGTGTCGTCCCATTGTTTTCCTGGAGAGACTGATGAACCGAAGAAAATTTAAGTCAGGGCAGGAAAGGCTAACTTCAATATTTAGCCACTGGCTGAGCGAATACAGTCACCCACAGTCTTACGTCCTTCCGCACTAAAGTCTCTTGCCGCAAGACCGAATATATTAAATCAAGAGCATAAATTCATAAGTACGATGCTTACGATATCTCTGACTTCCTGAATTCCCATAATGATGATCTCCGGCTTCGACCATCTTCGTGAAATTTTGAAGAAAATCGCCCTTGAAAGACCTGAGGAACCTGAAGAACCTGAGCCTAAAGTGAAGACCATGACGCTTTTGGAGTTGACCGAGGGCTTAAACTTACTGAAGCTGGCATCAATACGAGTATGTTCGAGAACATTGTTTGGAATGAGCAGCGGACAGCAACAACTAGACAGGGACTTATCAGGCAGCTTCCTTGCTATGAGGAGATACTGAAGGAGAAGAAGAGTTATTTGTCCCGTCAAGGCCCATTACTTCATTTTGTCCAGTCTTTTCACGGAATCATGCATCGCCGCTTGTACAGTGTAAATAATAATCCAGATGACGCGCCTAAAATTCCAGAGGGTGTGATCTCCTAAAATTAACTGTTTTTCAGATTTCATAAACTTTTTAAATTTTTCTTAAGTAAGAATACATATATTTTTGGTTAAAATTTATTGTTTGGAAATATTCTCCTCATTTTAGCACTGCCTTTATGGTAAAATCGGTCTGGGCTTATGTCGGTTGGACTAACGTTGCCGATCTCGGAACCACGTAAGTCGTAATTTCGGGGGATGAGTGTATTTCCCACCAGCCACTCGGTCGGTCATGTGGTGTGTCAGTTATGTCTTCAGTAACTGCTAACGAACTACTAGCTGTCACAGAAGTACTGAAAGCGTACGAGTATATTCCTGTCCCGCAATACGCAAGTTGTTCAGAAACACCTCAAGTTTACTGGCAGAGTGCAATGCCATGTTCTTGGTCGCCCAGGCTCTATCGTTAACTGTCCAAGTTAATTTCAAGTCAGACCCTATGCTTTCTCTCTTATTCCAGTAAACAGCAGCAGACAAGTACCCCAACAACATTCTGTCGATTACATCTGCATTTTGAAAAACACCTCTCAGTTTCGTCTTAGCGTCTGTCTGACGTAAAATAAATCTCGTATACAGCACGAATAAAACAATCGGCATGACGCACCTTCCAGCATCTTAATGCTTTGTGTTTTGGAGAGAGTGAAGCACGGTAACTGCCTCAAGAGCGAGACGTAACAATCATTTCACAAGTTTATTCTTCTACTGATTTTATAATAAACATCCCTTCTGTTTCTCAATGCTGCTCTCAGGTAGGTTCCTAAATAATTTCATTGAATAACTTATGAACCAAGCAAACAAGCAACCACTAAAACCTCTGGTAAGTGTTAATGGAGACTGCCTCACGAACCTGATGTTCTTAGAAGTGGCACAAGTGGCTGAAAGTGCAAAGTTCAGGACAGTGGATTAATCAATATTTCACTATTAATCTCAGTATATCAGCTCTGCTGTCGGCGAGGGGACGGCTTCAGTTGCTTTGCATTATTGACAAACTATTGGCGCACCAGTCTCATCAAAGTAGAAGATTCAAATAGGGATGATTTGATGAGTAACGTACAAGTTTAATATTCAACGAGTTTATGGATCGATCTCCACTGCTACTATTAATAGGTACAAGACAGGCAATGAGTGTATAACGTAATATGGAGGCGCGTTCGCGTAACCGTTTTTGCCGTGGAAAAGCAATATGTACTACATATTCCGATTGTGTGTCTGTGGCCATATTTATCCAGGATGCAAAGCGGATATGCCGTATTATATCGTCAGCTGTGGCCTGTCCGGCTCTACCATATTTTTCCACATTATCTCATAAACCGCACGATTTTCGGGAAAAAGTTACTGAACCTAACATGGGTGTTTTGATTTTCTCTACAACTTTTGTCTGAAACATTTCTCATTCTAGGAAGAATTTAGTGAGATATTATCATAAATATACATAGTTCTTCATGTAAAGTACCTGTTATTCTCGTCAGATTTTAATGAAGCTTGTATTTTTTCGATGGATTTTCGAAAAATTCACAAATATAAAATTTCATGAAGATCCGTACAGTGGGAACCTAGTTGTTCCATGCGGGCGGACGGACGAACAGCAAGACAGACAGACAGATGGACATGACGAAGCTAATAGTCGCTTTTCGCAATTTTGAAAACTCACCTGAGAATGGAAACATCTCTCAGTATCGGATGCCACAGCCATCGGCATATTAACTACAACTGAAAGTCAACTTAGTTCAGTGGAGACGAGAATGGATGAATCTACAAGAGACGATGCAGCAGGATATTGAGAACATGACCGAGTGACGACGTTAAAGAATGAGTTGCGCTTTATGTCTTCTCTGGCGTGGACAGGGCAACTTTGTGTTATACGTTTTACTGAAATTCAGCGGGCCAGTCTGTCAGTCACCCAATTATCCAATCAGTAAACCAGAAAAAAAACATTCGAATCTGTCAAAATATTAGTCAAAATATTCTGCCAGCTAATAACTTAATCATGCAGAATAAACCAACGATTTAACCTGTCAGTCTCTTACTAGTCGGTCAGCCAACCGACTAATTAGTCAGCAGTAAACCAGTCAGACAACCAGCAAACCAGTAAGCCAACTAGTGGTGTTTCATGGTTATTTAGTTTCATCGCCAAAATATTGTGTTATAACAATTCAGTACACATTTTTAATTAGAGGTTCTTTTTTTGGCTTGTTCGCCTAGTCGTGAAAAGCGCCTATTAGGTAATTCGTAGCCCTCCGTCGGTCTATCTGTCTATCCGTCTGTTTGTCCGCATGTATCAGCGCGGCTCTCACTGGTTAAAATGGGGCAAAAATCGGGCCCTTTATATAAAGACCTTAGGAGGTTTCATTAAATCACAACAAAAGCGCTCTCTTCGACTGAAATAGTAGCAGGCTGTTAGTTCGTCCCTCCTGTCAATCTAACCGCGTATCAGCGCGGCTCCCATTGGAAGGATTTCGATAAAAATTTGGGAAAATCTGTCGAGAAAATCCAGATTCTTTTAAAACTGAACAAAGACGTTGGTCACTTTACACGAAGACAGTTAGTTATCTTATTGCCGGCGAAGCTCTCCTTTCGACTGAACTGGCATCAGGCTGTTAGTGTAGCCGAGAAGGTATAAACGTTACGTGAACGCGCGACAATGTTACATTATACACACATTGCCTATCTTGACTCCTTATACTTTTGGTAACTGCTATACAGAAATTTAGAGTACAGCATTTTTGTGATAATGGAGTTTAGTGATATTTTAGTGACAAAGTCTTCCATAACTTGCGATTAAGAAGAGTCTGATGAAAAAGAACTGCAAACATAATTTAATCTCTTCCATAGAATTGACGGACGCAGTAAAACAGTTAATTTCCAATTCTGTGATATGGATTAATGTCTCCCGGAAAAAGAGTCAAATGCTTTGTCTCTGGCTTAGAGCAAGCCATCCTCTGGCAATAAATAGTGTCACATAACATGACCCTAGGTATCTGTGGCCCACGACTCATAGTTTTACAACACCTCATTATACAGAATAGCATCTAATTCCATGAAACTCACCAAATCGATACAAGAAGAAAAAGGCAGACTCAGCCGGACTGTGTTTGCTAAGGGCTTTTTTAATCTCGCATGGGCCCAACCCTCCCCAATCTTTTGATGATGACGTCTATGCCACCGTGCTAATAGGTACTAATTGCGACAGGTTCATAGCTGGGTGCTTCACAAGAGGAGAAGAACCCACCACCTCTCTTTACCACCTCACATCCCCGTAACCCCCCTTTTCCCAATTAATTGACTCGTCATAATTAAGCAAACCCTGTTAGTAACCCCCCGAGGCAGAGTTATAACGATTGTGTGTGTGTGTGTGCGTGCGCTTCTCTGTCACCCTCACACCCCTTGTACCTTTCTGTCTCTCTTTCTGTCTCTCTCGCCTCTTCTGGACCAAAAAGCCCTGTATGCCCTAACGAGCTCTGTACCTACTGCTTTTGTCTGATTAGATAAAGGCATGCTTAAAACAACAACAGATACGTCGTCCTAATGAAAGGCAGAAGCCGGAAACAACGCACGTCATAGGCTGAACATTGTCAGCCTCCTTGTGGTTTAATTCTTACGATAGTGGATAGGCTTTTTCGGTGACAATGTCACATGTCTTTCTGGACGTAGAGTTATAAATATGTAACTGAGAAGTATATACTATGCTGATAAGAATATTGGCTGCTAAAACGGTTGAAGCAGGTTTGCACGGAACATCGCTAGTGTTTCTGCGAGAAATCGTGGAATAAATGTGTAAAAATTTTGAAATTTCGAAATACAGAGAAAAATTCCAAATATTCCTCGAAACACAGGAAAAAATGATTCAGCTCTTCCATAAATGTAAGCTACTTTATGTGGCACATGCACACATATATACACATATAACAGCGTTTTAAAAATACGTTTTCATGATAATAATTAAGCAGCAATTGACTTGCGTTGTCCGCTATAAGGTTTTTCTTACATGTCAATTTTGTTACAGTTAGGAGTTTCTCGAGTACAAAAAATTATTTTAGAGTGTCCTCCATGGAGTGAAGGTTGATAGACACTGGATTGAAGTGTTCTACGAATTTAAAATAATATCGTGTACATGCTGAAATATTCGCAGTGACAGAATGCAGTTTAATCCTGCCGGAAGTTACGACATTTCAGCCACTACTTCTGCTTCGGTCGTCTGAGCTGGATGTACTGAATAGCCTGTTACTTTTACCATCTAAGTTACGCAGAACTCCAACTGGGTGACGTGTACTTTGAGGAAGCTTAGACATCTGTGGAAACCCAAAAAGTCTTCATTTCGCTCTTTATTTGGTAGTTCATGGCCTGTGAAGGCTTGGGTCTATTAGAGTTGCAGAGATATATACCAGTTTGTGACAGTGTTCACATTAGTCCTGATGATAAAGACGAAAGATATATATGAAACTTCGGAATCTTCTTTCTGTATCTACAATGCTCATTCCTTGAGAAAAGTTAAAATTATGCTGCTAAAAATCAGTGCGGAATAAAATATGAAAAAAAAAACATTTGGTGCGACCCTTTGCAACAGAAGGCTACGTGATAGACTTGGAGCAGATAGGATGACAATCTTAGAAGGACTTTAAATAAATAATGTTTAAAATTCTCGTGATCTTGACTAAGCGGATTTTTCCTTTGCCATTACTTTCTCTTCCTTAGGTCCAAACATTCTGCTCGAAACTCCGTTCTCAGGCACAGACAATATGTTTTGGGCAAATCCGTCACACCCCGTACGCAGGCCTATGCTGATGTACGATACCAAGCTCAACAGGTAACACATTAGACTTAAATTTTATATTCTCCTCTTGCATTACAGTTTTATACTGTTTTCTCTGTGTATGACATCCAGCTATTGTATGTCTCCGCTCAGTTCGTAGAGCCGATCATGTGTAATCAATCTGCCCCTCGGTAACCCCGCGGGGTGCAAAATGAAACAATCCCAATATCAGTAAATTCTCTTTCCTCCACAGCCCAGAACTGCCCTGTTATCTGTCATATCCAACCATTCCCATTCCTCTCCATTTTTCTCCTTCAGTGAACACAAATTAATCTCTTATAAACCTATATAAATTAGACGGTATATTTGTTTTTCTTGAAAATGTCTTCGCTTCTGTCCATTTTTCTTATGGCATATAAAAAGTGCATCATATTGAAATATTATTTCGTAATCAAAGTAAACAGCAACTTATAAAGGGAAGAAGGCGCCGCCTTTTGGTCGTGACACTTAAATTAGCAAGCGCTTGGAGAACGATATTACACAAAACTTGATAGTAGCGTAAATCATATTAACTGAAGTATTCCCTTTAGCAAAATCCCACTTAAGATAGTAATAGCCAGGAAATTGTAGCTCTTCGTGGGACATAAAGTATTCCTTTCCTTTTTCACATACGAGAGTCAATCCCGAAGGAATATGTAGCAATTGCGATGTGGAGCATTTAGCCCCAGCCCAAACTTCAACTAGGAGGACCATCCCTTTTTGGCTCTCTGCAACTCCTTGTTCAGTACATTCTCAGCTACCTTCATATCCGGAGACAGACTCTTACATCCTCAATTAGTGATGTTATTTAAAATAATTGGCTGTTCATAATTTATTTGAAATGTAACCGCAAAATCAAGCGTCTTTTTTTTATGCTTCCATCCACATACAGGAAAGTAGCGATTGTGTAAGGCAACAGAGAGATCAGGAATGTCCACAGAGAGATCAACAACTACAACAGAGAGAGAATAAAATGGATGCAGAGGAACTAGCAATGTCTACAGAGAAATTAACAATGTTTACAGAGAGATTAAGTGGCTACAAAAAGATTAACAGTGTCTAAAGAAAGATTAAAATGACTGAAGATAAAGTAAAAATGTCTGCAAAGAAATTAACAGTGTGTACAGAGAAATAAAGACAGACTAGAATGTATAGGTAAAAAATAAAAATTTGTAAAAGTAGATTAAAAATGACTACATAGAGATAATAAGTACATGAAGAGAGACGTTAGCAATGTGTACAAATACATTAAAATGGCTCTAGAGAGCCAATGTCTACAGAAATATTAAAATGGCCACAAATAAGAATTATTTACAGAGGAATTTAAAATGTGTACATAGAAATTAGCGGCGGCTACAGAGGTATTAAAATGTCTACGTAAGAATAAAAAAATTTACAGGCTTATAAAAATGGCTACACGAAGATCAGAATTATCTTTAGAGAGATTATCAATGTGTACAGACCAATTAAAATGGCTACAGAAATATCAACAACCTCTACAGACAGAAATTAACGATGGATACAGAGAAACTAAAAATGTCTACCTAAAGATTAACAATGTCTAGAGAGAGAGGTTAACAATTTGTACAGAGAGATTAAAAACAGGTACGGAGAGATTACCTATGTGTACAGAGAGATATGTAATGACTACATAGGGCTTAACAATGACTACGGAGAAATTAGAGAGATAAATTTTTATTTGAGCCAACTTTACACAGTGTTACAGTATAATACTTACACCAGGCTTTTTGCAGTGTGCAAACTATTCAAACTTAATAAAAATGCCTCTAATCTACTTGCATAAATCTACTAGTAGTTACAAACTTAAAAATACCTCCTCTCCTCCTTCTAATTGTTTTGTGTGGTGTTCCCACTTACATCTGACCTGCTGAGAGATGAACAATATCCACAGAGTAATAAATAGCTACTACATAAAGATTTGCAGTCAACGGAGAGGTTATGGAATTACAGAACGGGATAAATACGGCTGCAGAGAGGTTAACTTTTTCAGAGTTTTGAACAAGATAACAGAGGGGTTAGCTGCAGCTGCGTAAAGACTACCAACAGCTAGCGACAGAGTAACAAGGCTACGAAAAGTATGACCACACCTATGGAGGGAGTAGCACGGGACTCGTGAGAAAAAAGGCTACAGAGAAGCTAGAGAGACGAACAAAGTTATAGAGAGACTGAATGCGACTACATAAAAACTAAGAGTGGCTAGAGACCAACTAATAAGGCTACAGAGAGACTGAGCATGACTATGGTAGGAGTAGCAAGGCTCTAGTGAGACCAGCAAGGCTACAGAGATCCTAACAATTCGACAGAGAGATTAACTAGACCAAAGACAGACTAACGACTGCTGCAAGCAGAAGAATGTTCTCTAATTAACATTTCCTAGACAGTCTATGAAAATGAGTGTATCGTGTAGGCTAATGCGTGCATGGTTTGAACCACAAGAACACTGCCATCAAGAGATCGAATTCTACTCGGAGCATGAGTCTACCGTCATCCATGTTTCTCTCAACTGCTCTGTACAGCCAGAGGTAGGCCATTTAACCTTTCCAAGAATCATGCGTAATGGCTCATGTAAAAAATATGTAAATCCTTTCCATAGGGTAAAATGTCAGAACTGTACACAGAGAATGGCTATTCTTGAGAGAATTAAACTAGTAGCACTCAAAGTGAGCTATATGGCCCCCCAAGGGGCCACACCAATTTTCTACGGGGCCACAGGAGAATGATGAAAAAGGGGGCCACAGTGACTTTGAGTGGGCCACCGAAACTTCACTGCGTGAATAAAATTTTTGAAATCGAAAACTGAAAAAAAGTTTTCCTATTCCTCTGAATCCCCCGCAGCACACAAGGCAAAGTTTATTTTACTGCTTTCCCACATATTATCTGGTTGAATCTGGTTTCAGCTGGGAGACATTTTTGCTGTCGAATGTACGTAACCGCCTTGATGCTGTGAAGAGAGGTGATCTTCGCTTATCACTGGCCACACTGGAACCAGACATTCAAAACCTGGAAATGTTCATCAGGTCCAAAGAACACACTGAATATGAGGCCAATTATTAACAGAATATTTTTACTTGTATAATTAAACATTGTGTTATACCTAAACAAAAGATTTTAAAATATACGATATTACCAATAAAGGTAGTACAAATATAGGCCTACTCTAATATATAAATCAACAATGTGGAAATAAAATATCTTCTTTTCATAAGGAACAGCGTCGACGTAGGATAGGGGGCTACACAGATAAATCAAGCTCAGAGGGTGGCCACGAGCAAAAATCATTCAAGAAATACTGCCCTAGATGACACTGGAGCTGACCTCTGCTGATGGTCTAAAGCAAACCGGCATATAATCCTAGCACTGCTCAGGTCTTGTATCTGTCAACTGTGATAAGCAGATTCCTGTCACTACCGCACGGTGCGTCTGAGGGTCGCGGGTGAAGGAACGGCCTCCAATATGGAGGATAGCTGCAAATATATTAAATAAGCAGTCGCATAGGGTCGAAAAGGGGTGGTCCTCAAGCTTGGGGTTTGGGCAATTTCCTAACAACTTTTCGCCGTAACAATTTACCATCTTACGAGCCAAACACAAATTTGTGGCAGGCTCTTGTGAAAGCGGTAATTAATCTCCGGGTTTCCTAAAATGGGAGGAAATTTTTGTCTTCTCAAGAAGGACTCTGCCCCATGGAATTGATTCGTTATTTATTTAATTAATCACTCAAACAGATATCTGTTTATGAAACATGATATACAGCATTTCTCCTGGCAATAACAAGTGACTTTCCGACAATGATATTCATGTAATGTAAATTACTACAATAAAGCGAGGTATTTTTCTCCCGCCCCTAAGTAGCTGTATGTACGGTAAAGGCATTTGGCACAGCCGTCTTTAAACATTTACAATATAGAGGACTCAGTAGTATAAGAACTTCGGAAAGAGGCGGTTATTGTTTTCCCCGCTGACGGCCTTGAAAAATAACAGTTTCCACTCAAGTCCTCAAAAAAGAGTACGAATTTTTACAGCAGTTGTGAAATTTTGGTTTTTATGCTGTTGTTTCAATTGCAAATTATAAATTTTGCGGAAGGTAGATTATCTCCTATGTTGCTCATTTTAAGCACACAAGAATAAAACGTTTTACTTCTCTGTTTTCAACAATGTTGTAAATCGTGTCTGATATTATATTTGGATGCAATAACACCATATTTGGTGGGTAAAATAAAAAAATCCATATTTTATAATATGAAATATGTTTACCGTCCACTAGTTTTTATGGTGCCAGTTAGCACAATTAAGGAAGATATGAGGGAATTTTAAAAATTTTCGGGGCTCACGGTTCGATATAAACATATGGGATAAGCGAAAAACGGACAGAAGAGCAGCTCACATAGAAATGCGTGACATTTGCGCTGATCGTGACAGTGAATAAGGGCTCAGGAAGATACACTTTCCATGTTCTTCAAAATTTAATAAAAATAAAGATTTTTCAAATTAATTATTTTGAAATCTTTCCAATTATAGGACATTTTCCGAAGGTGGCATTGTTATATCCCTTACGGATGTAATAAGGTCATTTGTCACTTTGCAACTTTACATTTTTTACTAATATTTGTAATGATATAGAGGTTTCGTAATTAAATACGATATACACGGACCTTAATGAACGTAAGAAATTGCAATATACATTAAAATTTGTAAACGTGTACTTCTGGTGTTGAAAATGACTTTCTGAACAAGTAGTGGCCTTATTGTAGCCAGTTACCCTATGATAAATCTAAAAAACATTACTTTATGGAGTAACGTGTGGCGTTTTTTCAAAAGCAAAAAAAAACTAATCACGCTTTTTATTGAAACAGAACCTTCATGACCTTGTCAAAAACATCCCGCTAATGGAGATAATTCTACAAACCCTCATACTTAGTTCATTAACATCCATCTTAATATTATCCACCAATTTATATACCGTTTTCCCAATAATGTCTTCGCATCGCGTTTTTCCGACTAATATGTTGTATGAATTTATCATTCATGTCATACACGCTGGCTGTTTAGTCCTCTTCAGCATTCTCCTCTTTTTCATTTCCCTAATACCTTTTGAAACGTACACCTGAGAAAACCTCTATTTTTCTCAAGTTTCCTCTTATTTCTTCTGTCTTACATCCAAATTTCTCTTCCGCAATTTTTTCTATAAATTTTCAAATTCTTTGCTTCCCATGTAATGAAGAATCAATAAAAAGGATCCTAATTCATGCAGTTTAATCTTAACATACTTTTAATTAAATGCTTTGTTATTAACAGTGGGATTGTATAAGTCGAAAGCCAATAGGAAATGTACAGCAAAGGAAATAGTCCGCACTTTTGTAAAGGGAGACAAAGAGGTTACCAGGCAAGCAGCCTGCAGCTACACACTTCAATATACAATATCCCGGTGGTAAACATGGTACAAAATCTGGTAAACACTTCGATGACAACATTTTCAAGAATATGCTACCAAGCCAAATTATAATTTTTGAAGAAACTTTTTCCTTCAATTACTCTAAAATGTTTGATGTATCTGAGGTGGGAATACATCTAGTAGAATTGAAGATACCGTTTATTTCATGTACTAACCAGTTTCTTGGTAGCAGAGTCAAAATTTCAACGCGTCTAAAACAAAGAACATTTACACAGCACAAATAAGTTTAGAAATTTTACACCAAACGTGTTTGATGTTTTTTTAATATCACTAACATGGCGTTAACTTTCATTATTGTGTTTGCATTGTAAAACAAAAAACAGGTTTTGTTAGATAGGGCACGGCCTTATTCTTTTTTCTTTTTTTAATATTTGAATTGGTATTCAATTTAAAAAAAATTTCCAGAACAACAAACCGCAATGTAGGCGACAGGAGTAGCCGGATGAAGAAACACTGCAGAGCATAACACGTATAATATACTAAGCCAAGTTCAATGAGTACATTTTTGTATGTTAAAAATTCGTTCTATTGGGTCAGATGTAATGCAGTGTACATCGTATTGAAACGAGCCCAGGGGAAAAAAAAAAGTTTTTAATAGAGTGCAGAATTTTAGCATTTTGTTTGGGCACCCACCTGGTGTCAGGTCTACGGTCTGTAGGGACACGAAATGATTGTCGTTGTTTGAATTCCGTACACACAAGTTTAAAAAATATATAATAACAAGCTTCCAACGTCAGAAATTATACCTGTATGTCATTCATGTGCCATAATAATGCAGAAGCTTGCCAGATCAGCGTGGCGCACACAACGGAAAGAGAGAGAGAGAGAGAGACAGCCCACTGTAAACATTTTCCAATGAATCATGTTGGTGAAAAAATATGCTCGAAAAAGAAACAAAAATAATATTTAAAAAAAAAAAGCTGTGACAGTGCAGCAGGATTTCTGTTATTATAAACGTATTCATTATCAAACGAAAAATTGCATGGTTGCTGTAAAGAAGTTTCCGTATTTTTAACTGGTTTCGTTGGAAATAACGATGCTTGTTAGTGCACAGGACCTTACTAGCGACGCGACGCGACGCCGCGCCGGTCCATTATGACGGCTGCTGGAATCGTCGTAATGAACCTTCTGCAGGGTACAGCCGACCACAAAACCCTTTCCATTGCCGCCGGTTTGCTATTTCTGATAGTTTGTTTAACGACGCTTTATCAGGTCTTATGGAATGATGACTGTGATTGTTGATTTTTTAAGGATTTAGAAGAAAACTCTGGTGGCTTACAGAAAAAGCCTCGGCTAAAATGTTTTTGTTATTAATTGCTAAGTTTTTCACAAGTTTTTGAACCCTTGTACCTTTTAAAAGGATTTATTACCAATCGTTATATTGTGATTTTGTCCTGCACTGTCATATTCCTACGCAGGATTACCACCTTACCGCCTCAGCATCAGGAAAGCAGACTGCATTAGTCTTGTTTGAAACTCCTTGTTGAAGTTTAATCATTTATTGGAAAGATTTTACGTTAAATTTCGAATATCATTATGAAACAAAAACCATATTACCCTGTGATTCTGACAGTTTCGGTATTCAAAGTGCAAATTTATTGTTTATACAGAAATGTTTATCTTAGAACTTTTCCACTCAATTCTCACTCTAACTTAATTTATATTTAGGGGTTTCTTTTATACGTAAGCGACTGTGTAATTTATTCCTAGCGAAAATTAGGCCATCTTGTTGGTCTACAGCACAGTAAAATTCGGCGCTGACTGAGTAATTGAAAGACGTGACTTTTCATCTTTATAATTTGCTCCATTTAACTTCAGAACGGGACTGTTGATCAACTTCAGGTAGTAGCTTGAGAATCTTACCGTCGCTCAGCTAGTCAACAGTTTTCCGCCCTGTATGAAATCTCAACTTTCATTACAATGTTCACAAGAACCCGCCATTAAATTCTATCATGAGCTGGTTGAATACAGTCCACAATACAGTCCACAATACAGTCCGCAATACAGTCCACAATACAGTCCACAATCTCTTGTTATCAATACATTTTAATGCTATCCTACATTGCACGCCTCAATCTTAGGAGCGGTCTACTCCCTTCAGGTTTCATGACTAAAATATTGTATACATTTCTTACCTCTCCCAAGCATGATTTACGTCCCTCCGTCTGAGTGTTTTTAATTTCGTCACTCTGATATTATTTGATCGGTGACACAAATTACGGGGCAGACCTTTATGAAAAATGTCCATCTTCCTTCTACCCCAAATCCCTGATATATGCCAAAACGGTTTCCACAAATTAAGTGCAAATTACAATAGACTGAACATGATACTTTAAGGAAAAATATGTAAAAAATTTGGATTTACACACGTGTTTTAAACCTGGCACTTGGAATATCAAGTAGAAGAGTGGAGAAGTGTGTCGTGTCGGGCCGTGTGGGATACCACACGGCCCGACACGACACACTTCACACGCTCCATCTGGACGAGTTCTCTTCGGATAACATAAGATCGAGACAGATGTTTGTATGCAAACTCCATACAGAATATAAACATCTACGAACTTATATACCTGAAACGGCTCACTTTTAATATCACAACATTGTGATTATATGTTTATTAACTTTGTGTATTTTAGAATTTTAATATTTTAACAAAAAGGGCAATACAAAAACTAGATTAGCGTGTTGGGCTTGTACTCCTTTGTTCTAAATAACTCCCTGATGATGGTACCCCGGTGCCGAAACATCTAGGGGTTTAATACATGTCATGAATTGTATTTTATTAAGTGCTTATATCGGTTGATATATTAACGAAGATTGATATTTTTTACCCCTTTGTCTACCGTAACCATATTTTGGCTCCTCAGTTTAAGTGATATTGAATTTTATTGGTTTTGCGCATTAATGTGTCTAATGGCAATTCGTTATGAACCAAAAATAGTTTTAGATTAACATTATTTATCCAACACCTAGGTCATATTTCTGTCCCTGTGTCATCGTTAAATTTTATACCTTTTAAATAATTGTGTAGTCTAATACACAGGTAAACGCACGCTAGTGATCTAGAGCTTAAACCGCCAGTGGACTGTGACACAATGTTGCACTGGGAACGTACTTCAAACTTTAGATACTTAATTTATTTTGGGTTTGAATCGGTCGAAAACAAGCTTTAGTTTCATAAGGCTCGGGTAGAAATGTTATGGATTTTGTAGGAAATGGCATAAATTACAAACAAAACACTACTTAAAATTTACTGTTTAAGGGGGCATACAGCTTTACTTGAAACAATTTTCCGATATGGTAATATTTAAAAATATACAAGGAAATATTTTCTTGTTTAGTGCAGTCCGACTATGATTAATTTTGCAGCGCTGGATTTAAACCCGCGAGAAAGAATATCCAGGACAACGAGGTAATTACAAAATCGTAAACGTCACAATATTAAACATGTTTTATATATATATATATATACTTCAAATTGAAGGGCTTTTCCAAAATATTTTATTAATTTTTACTAATAAATATGTCTTTTATATCATCAAATATAAGCCAGTCGTCGTGAAGCTAAATGGTATGTCACTGCGATCCTGTTATGGTATTAATATGATTGACACCCTTCTGCAGCACAGATAAACGATTTTCCCTTTTCTTCACTTCCTAGACAAAGACAAATTGTGCCCTACATAAATTCTGCCGGTGAGGTAACATATTGTTATACAAACGGATCCCAGGAAATCGGTTTCTTCTAGTATTTATATCTATAGGAACAAAAAAATGCGTGCTGCCTTTTTCATATTTTGCATTCTCTAAATACCGCTTCACTAAAATCCTGTGATTTTATAAGCCTTATATTTCCATATGGGCCGATCCTTTGTTGAAAAGAGTCTGTCTTTGAATACGAAATAAATGTATGTATAATATGAACAATTGTTATATTTTATAGAGGAAACTATAGATTTTAAACTGTAGCAATTATCATCCTTATTAATTTGTTTCACGTCCTTATTGCTTTCCAAACTTTCGCTTTTGGCTTTGGTCTTCAACAATTGTTTGACCAGGTTTTATGAAAATTCACCTCTTCTATTTTTGAATTTGTCACCATTCTCGAAAGAGTCAAACGAATCTTATATCAACAAGTAATTATGTGGATTTTGAACAATTTTCATTACATTTGTATTTTATCATCGTTATTGCTGACACTTTGTTAATATTATAATCATTACATTAAATAAAATTTGGATTTCCCCTTTAATATTAATACCAATACTTAAAATTTTTATGTTGTGTTCTTTCATTGCAATTTGCAGTTCTGTCTGCATTTTATTAGGCAACGTTTTTGTATTAGTCATAAAAGCGGGCACTGAGTTGTTTTAAAAAGAAAATATTAAAATTAAAATATTTAATTTATGTGAAAAAAAAGAAAATTTCCACAAACCGAAGAAGCATGAGGAGTTTTAAATAACAGATATGAGGCAACAAGTTCCAGGAGCATTATAATAACATAGTGAAATATGGGACCACAAGAATGGAACATACAAAACATTTGGTAATTGGAATATGTGGACAAAAATTGGGCACTTGGAGCATACAATAAATGGAAAGTGGTTAAAGAGGCATGGGGAAGATAGAACATGAAATACATCGAAAAAGACACGGTAATTGGGCAGATTTAACATGTAGAACATGGAACAATAGGAAGTAGGAATTGGGAAGTTATAACTTGCAATACGTGGACGGTAAAAAGTAGGAATTGGGCAAAAATAACATACAATAAATGGAAAGTATGTTCACACAAACACACACACACACATACATACATACATACATATATTCATGCATACATACATACGTACATACATATCTACATACATACATACATACATGGTTAGGTCATTATCATTATCATTATCATTTATCATTAAAATGCTCGCCAAATGCTGATCACTATCACTCAGAAATACTTTACAATCCTGATTACTCGTGTAGTTTTCACTATAAACACGCATACGACATACAGGTAATATTCTTGTAAATATCCCTTCTGTTATCAGCAACGATGGAATTGTAATAGAGAATCGTAGGAAAGCCTCAAGTTTGGAAATATTTGTAATTTTAAAGACGGTATCACTGAATTATTTTCAATAACTTTGTAGTTCTCTGTTACCACAGCGTGGTAAATACTGAGGTAAAGACGGCCTGAGATTTGAAAGGTCTCTATGAACTGCGCGTGTTAAGCCTTAGGCACATAAGTGGAACTATTTTAAACTTTGTGTACAGGCTTAAACCTTTATTTCTTTCTTGGCTTTTCAAAAAAAGACATCATTATAGCTCTTCCAGTTGGCCTCATGCCATTTTTGGAAATATTTTACCATACGTAATGTTTTGTTACTTTCTTTGACATTTGCTAGTTTCTTTGTACGGCTAATTTTTTTTTACATTTTTATTTTCGAATATTTCGAGGTTTTCGCAGCGGTGTGGGTCATGATTCCATTCTTCTGGTACATGACGTTGCGTCAGTGGGTAATCGGATCCAGAAGCTTCGAGCAAACATAATGTCCTCATTTTCAAGCCTCTAAATGTCTTAGGGAAATGTCTTAGGACACTTCAACCCTTGAAGGCGAGGAAAATACATTGCTTTGTAACGTCAGGATCCAACTGACCTTTCAACGGAGGGTCATATACCAGAAAAGTGGAATCTTCACATTTATGTTGGTACATATAGGAATATGCGGCCAGGATATCGTAGTCAATTTAGGGACTTATTACTGGCTGGAGGGTCCGGATTCATATCCCGGTGGGGGCAGACTGCCACGTGTCCCACCTAAACTCTTGTGCAATGGGTGTTAGTTCCGCTTTCCAGGGGTAAAGCAGTCGAAACTTGGCGTTAAACACCCACCCTATATAGCGCTGTAAAAGTAGAGCTAGAACCCTACACCTCCTCTGTCCCTTTATAGTAAGTTATAGCGTGAAATTTGCCTGTTACCTTTACCTGTAAAAACATAGACTTCAAAACCTGTACAAAAATTTCTAAGATCTCTTTCCCAACAGAACAGAAATAAAACAACTGTTAGCTTCAATTACAAATAATAGTCCATGTAGCCTCCGACCTTTCG
Organism: Reticulitermes lucifugus; assembly: GCA_026260175.1. Lineage (NCBI taxonomy): Eukaryota > Metazoa > Arthropoda > Insecta > Blattodea > Rhinotermitidae > Reticulitermes > Reticulitermes lucifugus. The sequence goes on from JAKCWW010000084.1 coordinate 168,590, forward strand.
TACTTACTACGACATGCCATGCCCTAATGCTGCTAACAGACCAAGTGAATTGATCTCCATCGAGTCGAATAAATTCTGATTCAATAATATCCTGCAAAACGAGAGATTCCCAGATTTATACGACTTGACTATATTTGGTTAGTGTACTCGAATTCACTATAATCGTTTAGTGTATTACACTTCACTATATTTAGTTAGTGTACTCGCATTGCCTGTATTCGTTTAGTGTAATCAACCTGACTACATTCGGTTATTGTACTCGAATACATTCGATTAGTGTACGTAATTACTCGTGTATTTGCTTTGTGTGCTGGAATCAAATCGACACATTCAGTGTGTCAGATGTGTAGATCTACATGAATTTCACAAGTTTACCTTGGCATTATACTCTTATGAGCGATTCAAACTCATCGATATTCGATGGAAATCGCGTCACGGGTTATGCAACATGTCTAGTCCTTCGTGAACTCTACAAAATATAAGCTAGTATCCCTCTGCAGAAGTTTGATAAAACAGACTCGGTGATATTCGGTCGCATTCAGTCGGCTGATATGCCCACGTTCACCTGTTCATTCTGGACCATGCGCTTTTTCTGCATATTCTTCATCGTAAAGAACTCAGCTGGTGGTCTAGTGGTGTTCTTCTTTCTATCGCAGTCAGCATAGACTCTTGCCTTAGCAGACGTTTCTTAAGTCGCATCTTTTCTATAGCCCTTCATACAACAACCATGTGGAAAGAGCAGTCTCTTCCATTCGAGTGTTCGCTCTCTCTCTCTCTCTCTCTCTCTCTCTCGTGTACCAGCTGATTTTAAATTAATGCGATGCCATTCGATATTGCCTTTCAGTTTCTACCACGAACAACAAAGAGATCGCCTGTTTTCAGCTCTATAAAGCACAATGCATACTATATTTATTGCCACGTTTAACATTAAAGAATTCTATGTTCTGCTCACACAGTGTATTTATGTGATTTGCTTGGATTTCATAAAAAGAGCTATTATTTCCCCATAGAGCATTAACTGGTTGGTTTTTATAAGCGAGAAGGAGTGTCTTTACTCCGCGGTTCGAAATGTAACTTTAAATATAATTTAGATTAAGCCAGGTGTGCACAAAGTTTCCACAAACCTAGGAGACACCTCAAAATTTTAGGCACCTGAAGGGCGACAGCAAATCTCATACTGAGAAACTACAAATATATGGCGCCACTCTAAAGACATAGTTGCCTGGGGGGGGGGGTCTGCCCTCGAGATTTGTGCACCCCTGGGTTAACGTTAGTCATTAAAATGTTAAAACACTCTATAATTATTTTTATTTTGTGTAATAACTTATTTTCGGAAAACAATAAAATATTTTACAATCAATTCCATGTAAATTTGAAAATAACTTCAACATACGAGTACGATTAACACTGTTTTACACCACCAAATGCAATTATTTATTTAAAGAACACTAAAATATTCTTTAAAATATTAGATAAAAAACCCCTACATATGTTTCGGCTTATCGATAAGCCATCTTCAGGGGGTGTCACAGCTGCTTGTTTTTAAAAAACACGTACACATATTGGTCCTCTGTTGAGGAGTATAGTCATCACCATATCTCACTAGACTTTAATTCACCACTTATTATGTGAACAGACGCTCCTGAAGATGGCTTATCGATAAGCCGAAACATATGTAGGGATTTTTATCTAATATTTCAAAGAATATTTTAATGTTCTTCAAATAAATAAGTGCATTTGGTTGGTGTAAAACAGTATTAATGTTCACAAATGCACGGTGATATTAAAATAAAATAAGAGTACGAATTTTGTACTTGTCTGTTGTTAGATAACCTGTAACTATAACACATTGCAACCGGGAAAGAGGAACTACGTACAATGCAACATGCTCACTTATCACTGATGCTGAAAATATGGAATTTGAAATAACTTTTTCTTTGAATCTTCCCAGTCTTTTTAATCTTCGCCCTTCATATACCTACTATTTTTCCATTGCTCTCAAAGTTCCTCTCTTTGACATTTTATATTTTTCCCGCCCAGCGAATTACTGCAGACTGCGATAGTACATAAATAGGTCACTGAACTGTATCTTAATTGATGTGCATAGCTTAATTTTTCTCTAGATTCTGTCTAAGATGAAAATCTTTAACGGAAACTGGGTGTTTTGAGCAAAGTGTGCTAGACTCTAAGTTCTGTTATCCCGTATATTCTAAGTAACTACAGAAATGTCTGACCTGGATGGTTGTTCTTCCTTCTGACGTGTTTTGTTCTCTGCTCTGTAGATCTAGATGCAAGTGGAAGGACATTGTTACGAAGGGCACAGAATAATTAGGTTGAAGTGTGTGGAATGTTTGCAGCAGACTCACGAGAAGGTCCAACAGCAAGAGATGATATATATCGGGTCCTGTAATTTAGATAGTTCCTTCAAGTACAGGGTCTAAAAACGGACCTGTGAAAAACAAAGCAACAAAAAATTGGAGCCAATTATACAAAGAGAATGCAAGCTTATAAGTTCTCAAGACATAAAGTTTACAGTTTTCTAAGATGTGCCGACACCTATTCTGTATCTACTTGCCGATATTTCTAAAGAACCTGCTTCCTCCATCTTCAGGATTGGAGTTGAAAGCAGTAATCCCCTCAGAAATGTTGCTAAACAGTTACCATTATGTACTGCCTCACACCCCAGGAGACAGTATTCTTCCATAAGGTAAAGTTTCATAATTTGTAATACCAAGCATTATTAAAGGTAAAACAATCCCTACACAGGCCTGAACAGGACGTGAGGGCTCTAAGAGTTTGAGGCTCCCAGAATTTCTAGACAATCGACACATGAAGGTGGCAAGGTTGTGAGCCCTACGCACTGGCCGCCTTTACTTCCAGGAGATACCCCTCCAATCATTATTAGGGCGATTAAAATCATAGGCGGTGATTCGGGTGGGATCCTTCTCAAAGAAATTTTAAATCGATACAGAATATAAGATGAGTGTTCTGAAGGGAAGAGTCACCTTGGGAGATCTACATAAATATATGGAAAATATTTTTAGAATTCGTATTAAATAAATGTGTTTTAAAGTTGTGGACTAGCTTCAACCGGCTATGGTTGTTATCCAGTGATAACCTTCCTTAAAAACAGCAGCGGAATTTCAACTCTTCGAGTTACTATTAAGGTGAGTCATAACCGTTGGGTTTACAACATAACAAGAAAAGCGAATATACTAAGTCCAAATACAACTTTATTTTACAGATAAAACCAGCTACACGTTTCGGCTAATGAAGGTAGCCATCATCAGGCTGATCACGAAAGGATAAAAAGTAAATATTTACAGCTGCATTGGTAATCCGTTATGATCCAACTGGACAGTTTTAGCCCTTTGACTTCGGACTCAGTGCACTGTACGAATATTCAAATTCTTCAAATGCTACCGGCCTCGGTGCACTGTACAGTCGTGAATACATTTAAGGGTACTATAATTTGAAACTTATCCGTCCTGGGCATTTGTTGGAAAACAGAACCCAACGTCTTTGAAAGTTTATATCAGCCCATTTTACGTAACGTGCAAATAGGAATATGATTTCTGTAATTGTTAACAGCTAAATTATTAGACCGGTTCAAATTTCCCAGTCAGACCGACACCGTAAGGAACATAGTGAATTCGATACCCGTTAGGATCCCTGCCACTCGCCACCACTGCGTTCAGACGGAATCCACTCCGTCCAATTACTTGTCCCCACAGATGAAGCAGTCGAAGCGTGAAGCTTACCCCACTTTACCCATACCTTACATCAGCTGACAAAGCTCAGAACAAGTATGAATTTCTCTCTTAGTAATGGAGTCAACGCATAGTTCTCTGCTTTGCTGTTGTTCTTTACCTCGAGTGTAGATGATATTCGATTTTCTCCACTTGAGTGCATTACACTGACCACGAAGGAACTGTCCGGCAAATCTATTGTGTAGCTAATTAGTTCGATCGTATCCTAGCGACGCTCAGGAGCCCGTCAGACGGTCCTAATGAGCGGTCAAGTATTCAGTATAAATGGGAGGCATTTTCCTCTTTGTCAAGTACGTTTCAGCGCTCTGGACGAACGCACGCCATATTAAATCCGATTTAATCTTGTCTAAATAAGCTCTGACTAACAAATCATTCCGTATTTCAGTTACACTGAATTGAAGTAAAAACTATTCGCGTGAAATTTCACCGCCAAGCGAAATCAAAATTTTTTTACGATTCCTTTATTGTGAGCCATTAAATGTCAACTGCTTCACTTCTATGAGAGAGACCCTCTGTTCGATTTTCAGCGAGGTTACTGGTTATCTGGACTGAATTTTACGTGATTTTCTCAGTTCCTACGCCCGAATGCACACACAGTAACTTGCAAAAGGCATTAAAGATTATTTTCAATTCCTTACTGTCCATTTACAATCATCCTGTCATCTCTGTCTGCATAACTTAAGAAATAGAAAGTTTAAAGCCATTAAAATGAACAGCAAACATAAGGTAATATAATCACTAAAAATAATACATGATTTGTTTTTATACGGAAAATTTCTTGTACTACTTCTTGAAGAAATCTTGTTATATCGCGACAGTTAAATTCTTCTTCTTCTTTTCAGAGCTAGTGCCTTTCGATGTGTCCCGGCGTATTGACCATCTTTTTCATAACCTGACTTTGTCTTCTATTCCTGCTGGGTGGTAATGGTGCGCGAATTGGTACATTATTTTTTCCCCATGGCTCAACAGCCTCTAGTGGGTCAAAGCCTCCTCATTATTGACGCTTCATGATCACACTCGATAGGACTTCCTTGGACGAGTGGCCAGTCCGTCGCAGAGACCTCTACCTGACAACACACAACACTCACAAGAAAGAGACTTCATTGCCCCCGGCGGGATTCGAACCCACAATCCCAACAAGCAAGCGGACGCAGACCCAGGCAACTGGGATTGGCATGGTTCAGTTTAGAGTAACTAAATTTTGCCCTGCTTTCGTTTTGAACGTGCAAATTCCTTTGGTAGCTTTCATTAACGGTCCTCCCAAGTCGCCTATTGTGCTCTACTATTCTTTCAACACGTGTGTAGTAATAATCTATTAGACATATACTAAAATGTGCTAATTGATAGTTATTGTGAAAATATTGCCGGACTTTACCTCGCATGCTATGTTGCTTACCTCTCTGCATGGTCAGCTTGTGTATGTTGCCTTAGATTAACTGCTGTGTTTTGCGTGTGAGACACACATGCAGAGGGAATTCGTTTGAAAACAGAACCCAAACATAAACAGACTTGATCGGCCGCAGCTTAATTCACGCACTGCCAGACCTACCGCTGCGCGTACGGCTACACTTATTGCATCAGCTTAGTGCAATTACATAATCTGTGACTAGCAGCTGAGTCTCCTTGTCTGTAAGCTTCGTGAATTGTCTTTGCGGTTCGTGAATATGAACACAGCGTTTCAGATTCTATAACCTTTATTCTATATATCCCGTTGCGATAATATATTAACTAAATTAAAAATAACCGTCGATTTACAACTAAAATTCATTATCAGTATTTATTATTCATTTCAACATGCTTCGGCCAACTAGGCTACCTTCAGGTAACATAAAAACCTACAAAATACTTGGGAGTTTAACTGCAACATTGAGTTTTATAAAAAAAAATTGAGACCTGATTTTTAAGCATTTTTCTTTAAAGTTTATGTCTGCTTTGCAATTGAAAAATTTCCTCTTAGTATTTTTGCATTTGTTGATGTGAAAGGCTAGACTAGCAGATATAAACTTTATTCTATACATTCCGTTGTGATAGTGTATCAACTAAATTAAAAAACAACTGTCAATTTACAACTAAAGCTTTCATATCACTTAATGTTGCAATTAACCCCTCAAGTACATTGTATAATTTTTGTATTACCTGAAGATGGCCTAGTCGGCCGAAATATGTTGTAATAAATAATATGCACTGGCAACAAATTTTAGATTTGAATTGACGGTTATTTTTAATTCAGTTCCAAGAGGTTTATATTTTGACGTAAATTCTTGTTGTTGTTCGTGAGTATGCAATAGAGGGCACTGCAGGTTATTTCTGTTTTGGAAAAGTACACGAGGAATAAATCCTACAAAAAGTGTCTTAGCACATTTATCAGTAGCTTTTCTGGTGTTTTGGTTTCTTCGAAATCATCATTACGTCGACTACTTGAAAAATTTCGAACAAAAGACACCTTATTAGAGAAAAACTAAAGCCCTTTCTACGTGTTCTTATGGGAAAAATATTACATAACATTGAAGCGCGATTAATAGCATTTCCAAGAATATATTAAGACTCGAGTGCCAAGCAAACTTTGTAAAAATTTATCTGAGCAGGTGACCACATAATTTCTTCCTTTGGAAACATACAGATATAAACTTCTGCAAGGACTCCAGTCTTGTGTGTGTGTATGTGTGTTTGTCAGTGCGGGTTTGTAACTGGTTCTGTGAAGCAGTGCGTAGTGGTGAAGTCGATATTTTGTAACTTATTTCACAAAGGCGATTACTTAAATGGTCACGTAAATACTAACAACAACAGATATCGGCCGGCAGGTAATCCACGCAAAAAGGACGAAAATAAATCATGAGGTACGCAGTATTGGCAATCCATAAAAGAGAACTTGAGCATGTAATAATTCTTTCAAGTGAAAGAGGTCATCCCCAACATCTGCTGTAATATGCACTAAATTATAATATATAGATTTTTATGTAGATTGTATAAACGAGTTTATATATTCCATAAGCGAAATCCTCTTTTACCTGGACATTCTGTACGTCACGTATACATTCGTAAACATGATAAAAAATAATTTATTTCCTTACAGTACTCTTATCCAATAAATATAGGGAAATATTGGACTTTATGCATAAAATTTGTAAATTTTTTTTAACATATTGCCCGCAATTACGTATATATATATATATATGTATATTAAAAAACCTCGTTATATATATATATAACGAGGATTTTTAATGACACTTTAGCCCCTAGTGGGTCAGGGCCTCCTCATTTTCGAGGCTTCACAATCACACTCAGACACAACACACTCGGTAGACATTCCCTGGACGAGTGATCGGCTACACCTCTACTCGCCCTCCAAGCCTTCATGGCCTATTATAGTGAGAAATTCACCTTTTTTACCATATTGCTATCTTTGCTTTTCTTCATTGTGCCTCTCTCGTCCTTTCCTAACCTCTCACGCTGGGCGATTACAATGATGTCGTCTCGTTTCCGAAATATTCGAAATTCTGGAAGGAATGAGGGAGTCTTTCACATAAAATTACCGCATTGCATACAAGACACATGTCTGAAGAATTATTGAAGAATAATGGCTTACTAATTTTGGCGCTATAGGGAACTGAGTGGCTCATTAAGTAATTTTATGTGGTACGGTACATCTTTATGGTTCCATGACAAAAGCCCACACGACGAAAGCCCACACGACAATTGCGCACAGATAAAAC